>APFE031574898.1:4009-58133 GCA_000404065.3 Pinus taeda | reverse complement strand
AAGTGTCCTCTGGATCATCCTTGGGCATGGAGTCTTCACATAATCATCAGGTGCTACTCCAGTAGTCAACAGTTCCCATATGAGTGACCCAATGGATGATGAGGAGGAAGGGTTTGAAGAGGAAGGGGATGAAGAGAACACTGAAATGCTAGAGGGGAAAGTTGAATGACACCCTTGTGGAATTATGTGACCAAACTTGCAAACTTGAATGGGGAAAAGGTGGTGGAAGCTACAAGTTTTTGTGCCCTCATGGTTGTCATGGAGGAAAACCATATAGTGGTTCATATACCTGTGTGAGGAGACATCTTTGTGGGTTTTTGGACAATGATGACAAAATGGGTGTTGTGGAAATAGCAATTTGCCCAAATGTTTCAGCTGAACAAAGGAGAAAATACATCCAAATAGAGGAGGTTTGTACAACAACAACAAAAACAAGAAACACGAAATGCATTCCGAATCAAGTGCAACCTCTAGATTTGGTAGCTCATTTCCTCATGGTACTTCTGCAACCTCTGCAAGTAGAAGAACAATAGCGGATTTCCTTAATGTTGTTGGGAGGGATGATGTGAATGGAAAGATAGTCTAGTTTCTTTGTGCTTGCGGTGTACCATTCAATGTGCTTCGCTTTCCCTATTGGCATGATATGGTTAAGGCCATCAATGAAGCCCAAAACGGATACAAGAGCCCCAAATATGAGAAAGCTAGAACAGTGTTATTAGAAAGAGAAAAAACAAAGGTTCAAAGAGCTTTGACATGTTTTACAAATGAGTGGGTGGATTGTGGGGTATCCATTGTATCAGATGGGTGGAAAAATGTTAGAAACCAACATTTGATAAATGTTCTTGGTGTTTCTGCTAGTGGTGCAGTATTTATTACACCTCATTACTCCTCCTTTGCCAGTGCAATTACCCAAAACATTGCAGATCTCCTATTGCAATCAATCAAAGATGTTGGTCCTAATAATGTGGTTCAAGTGATTACTGATAATGCAGCGAATTGTAAGGCAGTAGGAAGAATTATTGAGCGTACTCATCCACACATCTTTTGGTCAGGGTGCTTGGTGCACACATTGAACCTTTTGATGCATGATATTGTGAAGCATAGAGAATGTGGATGGATTAATGAGCTTTACAAGAGAGGGAAGCAACTCATTAAATTTATCACAAGGCATACAAGGGTAGACTACTTTTATGGCACTTACTCCAAGTTGCAGTTGCTTAAAATTGCAGAAACAAGATTTGGAAGTTATTACCTCACCTTTAGGTGGCTAGTGAAAGTGAGACAAGCTTTAACTATATGTTGACCCCTAAATCATGGGAGGAAATTAACATTGATAGAGATGGTGCTAATGTAGCCAAGGACACTATTCATGACAGTTACTTTTGAGCACAGATTAAATATGTTTTGCAATTCACCAAACCAATTTATTACACGATCAAGTTTGCAGATTCAAATCAACCAATAATCAGGGAGGTGTATGAGCAAATGGATAGCATGTTGGGGCAAATTAAAGACATTGTTGAGCCTAGAGATATCACCTTGTATAATTATATTCGTGCAGAGGTGGAAAAACGATGGGATATGCTAAACGTTCCATTGCATGCCTTAGCATATGTTCTGACACCTAAATATTATCATCCATCATGGCTTTCAACACCAGCACCTGGGGGGGAGCAGGAAAAATCCACACCTAGATCCAAAGGTTCTATCTGGTTATATGAAAGCATTGGATAAATTAGTCCCTGAAGAGGAGGAGGTTGCCATGGTACAGAAACATTTGAGCAACTATACGCTTAGCACTGGTCCATTTGGGAGCATGCATGCAATTAGAGATCGAGAGAATTTTTCATCTCGAGTGGTGGAACATGCATGGAGGTGCTACTCCACTTCTACAAACTTTGGCATTGCAGGTCCAATCACATGTGGTAAACACTTCTTTGACAGAGAGGTGTTGGAGCTCTTATTCTTTCATCCACAGTGTTGAAAGGAACAAATTAAATTTAGATCGGGCAGAGAGTTTGGCTTATGTTCACTACAACTTGCAATTGTTGTCCCATTATTGTGATGATGCAAAAACTAATAAAGACCTTAAGGTTTGGCACAAAAATCCAGAGGAGCCCAATTTGGAGGATGGAGTGTTGCAATTAGAGCAATTGGAGGATACTCTTATCTAGGATGATGATGATCGAGTTGAGATGCCACCCCCATACAACACCTTGGTTCCCACGTTCCATGCTTCAACACCAACAGCAAGAGCTTCATCTTCATCAATTCCACAGTCACTACCACAACTTCCAGAGCCACCATCTTCTTCATTGCTACCACGTGGAGGCTCACGTTCTGGTGGAAGTAGGAGAAATTAGTAGATATATTCACAGTTTACCACTTTTGTCATAGATTAGACTTGTAGACTCTTGTTGTGAATTTGAACCTTTTTGTCTTACCCTTCCTAGTTCAGTGTGTACTTGAGTCGTGGTGGTGGCCAAATGGCCTATTTTGTAAACATTATTATTTGCATTTTGGACATGACTCATGTTGATAGTGGCACACTTGCTAGATAAGTTGCTTGAATGTTTGATGATTTTATCTTCTAGATGTTTTATGTTTTATGATACGCTTAAAAATTTTATGTATGTTTGTAATTGCTAGAATCCAGATGGTTGATACTCGAATAATTAATCATTGATGTACAATGGAATCATGGATGCCATATCTATCTTGATTTATGTAAAAATATGCATGTTTTCATGTCTTCTACAACTAATTTGGTATTTGGGATGTTTTTTTTAATATAAATGTAAAAAATATATAGTACATGCTCCACTTCCTAGATTTTTGGGAAATGATGTTTTTGCATCCCCGCTTCATGCAACGTTGATTGGTAAACTTGATCTCCTCCCTTTCGAAAAAGAAACGATAATCTAAAAGAACCTTCTTCAATTCATTGAATATCATGACCTTGATTTTACCTCAATTGACTATTAACTATCGAAAGTCATAAAATAGGGCCACAAAGCATCCCTCTGTCTCTACAAGCCCTCTAAGGAATTTGGATGAGGCTAAGAGAATCACATCATTAGCAAAAAGCACAGTAGATATCAAAACCTTGTGAAGAAGGCACACACCTCCATCCTAAATATGCACATATAGGAAGGACTCCAATTCATCAATATAAATCCCAACAAAGTCGAATTATGATTTCATAGTTTAAAAAATTTAAAGGCATTCCCGTTGATGGATCACATTGCCTATAGGCTAACCAATCACAGAGCATTGACAAATCAGAGTTATTATTTAAGAAATATGAAAGGCAAAGTCTGTTGATCTCTACAAGAAACTAATTAACAGAGCAAAGAAAAACTTCACATACACAATTAAGTATTCATCTCCATACATGAACTGGAATTAGGCATTCATCAAGCTCTAATAGTTTGTGTTCATTTATATGCAGTTATACCAGTCAATATGAAGGATTTCCAAATCAGCTTTTGCTTTTTCCACAGCAGCCTTTTCACTGGGGCTAAAACTATATGATTTAGCTTATAGGATATGCAATATAAGTCATTCATTGAACAAATAATTACTGCCTAATAAAACAATTTTTCCTGATATACACAATGCAGCAAGGGTGATCATCAAGACAGAAATCGACTTGTAATTGCTTTCATGCAACGATCTGTAGAAAGTGAAAGAAACAACATGTTAAGAGTAATAATAGAATATACATAAAGCAGTTTTTAACTTCTTTTACCTATCTACATCATCTTCTGGCAAGTTGTGGCCAGCAAGACTTTTCTTTAGGGGATCTAATCTGGCACATCGTCAACAACCATTCGGCAACATCAAGACAAATGAGTTCAGAAACCTGCATTTATAATAATCTCTGACATTAGAAGTTGGAAGGAAACGTTATACTTTAGTATTACCCATTTGAGCTGAAAAAACATTCAGGTATCCAAGGAAGCTGGATGAAAACTGCAAACCAACGGAAGGACACTAGTTAGTGACATTTCACTAGAATTCTCTAATGCATCAAATTGTCCCTTTCATCATAGAAAAATAAATCACTAAAAACACTCGCACCAGTTTCTTTTATCTTTGTCCATTTTCTTTCAACATATATACTGTCATCTGATCATCTCATAGGCAATCCTTTGTTCTCTAGTATCCTTGAGTTGTAAATGTTACTTTATGTTGTCTACATGGTTTATGTTGTCTGAAACATTTTTTATTTGCATCGTTGTAAAATATCCATTTACATAAAACTACTTATTTTGTTAAAATCTGAAAGATATGATTTCTTCTAGGAAAAATTCATCCCTGAACTGCAAAATTTTAACACTCCCTCTCAGCTAGGGAGGAATTTCTTTTTGCATCAAAGATCTTTGTTTCCTTTGATCTCATTCATTCATCTCAACTCAACTCTGCTCTGAGAAATTTATAACAATGAAGTCGCAATCTAAAGAAGAATCATCCACTTGACACAAATTTGGAAAGGAAAGGATCATCACATGTCACATTGACAAGGATTACACTCTACCAATTTTCATCTCAAAAATTAAGTGATAGAACACAGGCATCACATAGACAAGACTCAAACAAATCACACAGACAAGAATCAAAACCTAGTGTCAAGTGGTGGAAAACCTGCATCCTAGACAAGTCTCACTACACCTATTGGCTAGATAGGTGGCTCTTCCCACATCCTAGATTGTCGGTTGGATGCATATTGAGGCCTACTCTTGCGGCACATACTACACAAGAGGCCCCTCATCCTCAGGAGATTTCCAGCATCATTCCCTAATCCCGTGAGCTCTGACAGTGGGGAAAGGCAGCGCAGTGTCCTCGATCAGTTTTGACTGCTTTCCAGAAGGGTCACGTCCATAAGTCCAAGCTTATCTCTAAAAACCAAGAACTTTCCTTCCAGTAAAGGCTTGGTAAGAATTTCAGCTATCTGATCATCAATGGAGATGTGATGGAGCCTCACTGCTCCTCTCTGCACCATATCTCGAATATAGTGATACTTGATCTCAATAGGCTTGGACTTATCATGAAACACAGTATTTTTTGCTAGACGAATCCCACTCTTAATGTCACAATAGATAGCTATTGTGTCTAGAACTTGCTCAAATAGTTCCCCAAAAAACTTTCTCAGCCAAATTGCCTCACACCTAGCCATGCTAGCAACAATGTACTCAACTTCAGTTGTACTTAGTGCAACATACTTTTGCTTTTTGCTCATCCAAGAGATCATGGCAGATCCCAAGTTAAAGCAGCACCTAGAAGTGCTCTTTCTATCAGCAAAGTTTCCAGCCAAATTAGCATCAGTATATCCATAAAGTCTTACATTTTTAGCAGTGTATTTCAATCCTATATTGATAGTTACATGCAAGTATCTGAGTACATGTTTTGCAGAAATCCAGTGGGCATGAAAAGGATCAATCATATGTTGACTTAAAGTGTTTACAATAAAGCGTATGTCAAACCTAGTGTTTACCAAAAACATCAAAGCACCAATGAGTTGTCTATACTCTGTGGGATTTACTAGACTAGGTCCTGCAGCTTTGCCACATAATTTCTTAAAGTTTATTTCCATAGGAGTATGCATGGACTTACATTCTACCATAGCAAATCTTTCAAGAAGCTTAACAACATATTTTCCCTAAGAAAGATAAATTTCATCAAGCCTTTGCCAGACCTCTAGACCCAGAAAGTAATGCATCAAACCAAGGTCTTTCATTTCAAATTCAAAAGCTAACTCCCTCTTACATTGGAGGATAACAGGTTCTCCTCCTTTCAAGAATAAATCATCAACATACAATACCAAAATCAAAAGTATATCTTGGACTGTCTTGAAATAGAGGTTTGGGTCTGCATTGCTTCTTGTGAAATCAAGTTTTATCAGGTAGCTATCAATGCGAGCATACCAAGCTCTTCGAGCTTGCTTCCGTCAATATAAGTATTTCTTCAGTCTACATACGAGTTTCCCTGTCATGCTCTTCAAAGCCTTGTGGTTGTTCCACAAATACCTCTTCCTTGAGGAATCCATGCAAGAAAGAAGTTTTCACATCCATTTGGTGAAGAGTCTATCCCTGGCTAGCAGTTCATGAAACAACAGATTGAATAGTAGTATATTGAGCTATAGATGCAAAAATCTCATCGTAATATATTCCCTCTTTTTGAGAGAAACCTCTAGCTACAAATCTAGCCTTATATTTTTCAATACTACTATTTGCACCGTGTTTAATGTTAAACAACCATTTGGAAGTGATAATTGATTTACCTTCAGGTCTAGGAACCACTTCCCAGACATCATTATGAATGATGGAATCATATTCTTCAATCATGCCATCTTGCCAGACTTGTTATTTTGCAACTTCTTCAAAGTTACATGGTTGTCCCTAAATGATGTTGCTCGTGGCAGCAACATACCCTTGAAACCGACTTGGCTTTTTACTTTCTCTGAATGTTCCTGTTGGGGCAGCATGTTGTTCAGCATCTTGCAAGGTATCTCGTAGACATAGTGGTCTCTTTCTAGTAGGAGGATCTTGTGGTGGAGGATCTAGAGGATCCATGGAACCCATTGGATTATCAACAAGCTCATTCTTAGGTTTCGGTTCAGACTTTGATGCAGCTTATTTTTCATTAATAGCTTGCCTTTTAGCAATGGCAAGAGGAGAGTCTTATTTTTCTAAGAGTGGCATCTTCATCAAATGTTACATCTCTGCTAAACTCTATAATTCTTTGACCAGGTACATAAATTCTATAAGCTTTTGAATTATCACAATAACCAACAAACGTACCTTTATTACCGAAGCTTCCAGCTTGTTCCTTTTCTCTTTTGGCACATGGAAGTATACAAGACAGCCAAAGATTCTCAAATGACTCACCTGAGGCCTTTTACCAGTGAAGACTTCTTCAGGAGTCTTATTGTTTAAGGCCTAATGAGGAGTTTTGTTTTGCACATAAACAGCAGTATTGGCAGCTTCTCCCCTAAGAAACTTTGGTAGCTTTTGATCATGCAGCATGGCTTTGACTACTTCCATAATGGTTCTATTCTTCTTCTCAGCCACACCGTTTTGTTGTGGATTGTATGACACAGTGGTTTCTTTCTTTATTCCATCATCTTTGCAAAGATAATTAAAACCATTGGAGGTGAACTCTCCCCCATTATCAAATCTGAAAGCTTTAATCAACTTTCTAGGACACATTCTGAGGCTAGGACACATGTATTCCAGAGTACTCAGAAATCGTTTTGGGAAATTCCACCCGGAGACAATTTTATTAAAAATAATTAATTAAATTTAATGGACGCCTAAGTCTAAACTTAGGAAATTAAAATAATTAAAGGGTATTAATTAAACTAGGTATGAAACTTCTAGAAGAAGACGAGGATCAAGTCAAAATGATTTGAGCCATTGATTAGAATCTAATATGGGTTGTTGATTATTCAATGAGAAGATTATAAGAAGGACTTCGATGGGCATTTGAAAAGGATGTCAGGCAGATACTCAGTTGCCCAAGTAGATCGATTTTCTCATTGGCTGGAGTTCGACAAGAGGAAATCAAATCAGAGGGTGGGTTGCACGTGAGAGGGAGAGGGTATCAACAATAGTCGAGAGTGCAGGAAATGGCAGGAAGAGGCAGCAGAAGAGGGACGCAGATCACCCACGTAGAGGCAGTGACGTAGGGACAACGTAGTCACTGCGCAAAGGGTGACACAGTGTGGCTAGCATGAGGGCAGCAGGTCCTCTCAGGGGTCAAAAATCCTTGTGGAGTGGAGAAATTTGTTTGTAAAATTTCTCTTAGTCATTCTTCTTCTATTATGCTAGACGTAGATTGTACATGAGATATTGCTCAAGAATAATAAAAGAAACCCTCATCTGTTGCACCGGTTTTCCCACATTGGGTTTTTCCGGGGACAGTTGTCCAAAAACAACTGTGTTAATGTGTTATTGTTGTGCTAGTATTTTCCTTACATTTATTTAGTAATTAATTTGTGAAGACTGCAGCACATGTATTTCAATATTTGCCATAGACAACTACAAATAATTTCTTTTAGTAAATTAACAAATAGAAGAAATATTATCAATTGCTGCAGTAGGATTTTTAATTTCCAGATTTTCACATGGTATTAGAGCATAGACAGGAGGTAGGAGAGATCTAGTGCAGAAGAAAAGGGAGCAGCATAGCATTGTATACGCAGTTGCTTGAAGTCCCCAGAAGGTTGCACAGACCTTAGGCCAGGCAGGTAAGATTTTGAGGGAGAGATTAATTCTCTGAGTAAGTCAACAGAGAATCAATCTCTAGATCGAAGGGTTGTCAGAAGCAGAGGGAGCAACTGTGGTTCTTTTGCAGAGCAAATCTCCAAGTAAAAAGCAATGTCTTGCAGTAGTAAGTATAGCGTTGAGAAGGAGAATAGCATGGAACAACATGGATGGTCAAGATGTATTATCTTCCAGATTGGAAGTAGAATTCACATGTTTGTCAAGTTCAGCATTAGCAGGTGTTTGGTATATTGATAGCGGGGCTTCAGCTCACATGACT
Organism: Pinus taeda; assembly: GCA_000404065.3. Taxonomy (NCBI): domain Eukaryota; kingdom Viridiplantae; phylum Streptophyta; class Pinopsida; order Pinales; family Pinaceae; genus Pinus; species Pinus taeda. Next base: position 49,586 of record APFE031574898.1, on the reverse strand, counting down.
GGAGTACGAGAGTACTTCTCGAGCTATCAAGAAGAGAAGATGGACTTCCAAATCACTATGGGAAACAGAAGGAAGTGTACTCTAGTAGGAAGAGGCACCATAGTGTTTCAGACGGAAGCAGGACCAGCATAAGAACCACTAATGTGCTGCATGAGTCAAGGTTAGGAATAAATCTGATTTCAGTGTCCCAATTCCAAGACAAGGGGTACGATGTATACTTCATTGGAAGGAAAGTGTATGTCAAACATCCCATCTGGAAGAAGTAGAGACAAATTGGAGCTCGAAGCAACAAATTGTATAGATTGCAGCTCGAATCTCCAATGGCATTGTTAGGTAGTAATCATAATGGGAGAAAGGAACTGAATGAACTATGGCACAGGCGAATGGGACACTTACACCATGGAGCACTGAGGATGCTCAAAGAGACTGTTACAAGAGTTCCAATCCGTAGTATTGAGCATGATGATGTATGCAGAGGATGCGTACTAGGGAAAATACGCTAAGGCAGTTTTTCCCAGAAGTAACAACAAAGCAAGAAGCGTGTTGGGATTGATACACTCAGATATTTGTGGTCTGATGTCCACGAAATCTCTTAGCGGTGGTGATTACTTGTCACCTTTATTGATGATCACTCTGGAAAAAACTGGATCTATTTCTTAAAGACCAAGGATGAGGTCTTTGATCGGTTTAGAGAATTTAAGGCTCTCGTAGAAAACATGACAGGGAAAAAGATAACAGTATTGCGTTCAGATAATGGTGGAGAATATATGGATAAAAACTTCACACATTTTTGTGCAAAGGAGGGCATCAAAAGAGAGTGGACAACTCCATACAATCCACAGCAAAATGGAGTAGCAAAGCGGAAGAATAGAACAATTGTCAGGGCAGCAAAGGCTATGTTATATGACCAGGACTTGCCTAGATTTTTATGTGCAGAGGCATGCAACATAGCGGCGTATATCCAGAATAGAACTCCTCACAGAGCATTGGGGAAGAAAACACCTGAAGGGGTCTTCATAGGGAAAAAGCCAGAGGTGAGTCATCTCAAGTTATTCGGAAGTGTGGTATATTGTCACACTCCAGACGAGAAGCGTAGTAAGCTGGATCAAACTGCAAAAAAGGGGTACCTCGTAGGGTATAGCGAGACCTCAAAAGCATACAGAATCTGCATTCCAAGCAGCAGGAAAATTGTAGTAAGACGAGATGTAAAGTTCATGGAAGATAGAGCTTTCAGAAAATATCAAGAGATGCCAGGAGAAGATCAATCAGCAGATGTTCCATTAGTCCAAGGGCAGCAGGGGCAACAGGAAGGACAAGCAAGAGGATAGATATCAAGATCGAGTACCGTAACCAGCACTAGTATTTCCACAGGAGTAGGAGATTTAGGTAGTTCTCAGCAGATGGAACAGCAAGAATAGGAGGAGGATTTGATTGAGCCTCCCACCACCAGTGATAAAACTAGTAGGGAATTTCGGTAGACGTTGAGGAACACAGAGGAGTTTGTTGGAGCTCCTAGAACCGACAAGAGGCAGTGTAGACAACCTGACAGGTACCAAGCCTTGGTAGCACAGGTTGAAGAACCCTCCAGTTTTCAGGAAGTCGTACAACACCAAGTTTGGGTGGATGCCATGGTAGAAGAGTTTTTTATAACCTAATTTTTGCCAGCAACAATAATGACATTAGTCATGAATTTGCCGAAAAGATGTCAAAAGAATTTGAGATGTCAATGATTGGTGAGCTATCCTACTTCCTTGGACTTCAAGTAACTCAAACTAAAGCAAGCATGTTCATATCCTAGGCAAAATTTCTTAGAGACATGCTTAAGAGATATGGAATGGAACAATGTGCTATTGTGAGCACACCTATGACTACATACTGCAAATTAAGCAAAGATGATGAATCCTCTTCGGTAGATACTACACTTTACAAATCAATGATTGGAGTCTTTATTGAACTGCTTCACAACCAGATATTATGCAAGCATTAGGAATGGTGGCAAGATTTCAGTGAGCTCCCAAAGAATCCCGTTTGATGTTTGTAAAAAGAATCCTCAGATATTTCAAAGGTACTCTTGACTTTGACCTATGGTATCCCAAAAGCACAACACTTACTTTGACAACATACACTGATGTTGATTGTGCAAGAAGCAGAGACAACCAAAAAAGTACTACCAGAAATGCATTCTTCATGGGAGATTGTCTTGTATCTTGGCTCAACAAAAAGCAATCATCTATATCTCTTTCTACAGTCGGAGTCGAATACATAGTTGTTGCATATTGTTGTACACAAATATTATGGATGAAGGAAGCCATGAAAGATGTCAACATAGAAACAAATCAACCAATCACTATCTATTGTGACAACACTAGCACCATCAGTATTTCAAAGAATTTGGTGATGCATTCGAAGACAAAACATATCCCAATCAATAACCATTTCCTCTGAGAACAAGTTGCAGAATAAAATGTCAGATTAGAATATGTCAATACAAAGCAACAAATTGTAGATATTTTCACAAAGCCCCTACCACAAGAAGCATTTGAATATCTTCGCTCTCATCTCTCTTGCATCACATTAAAGCAACACATTGACAAGGGGAGGAGCACCATAACAGGGGGAGCATAATATGAAGGAGTTTCCATTGATGTCAAAGGGGGAGAGAATGTCGAAAGGAGGACAGTATTGCCATTGATGTCAAAGGGGGAGAGAATGTTGAAAGGAGGAGAGTATTGCCATTAATGAAAAAGGGGGAGATTGTTAGTCAAACTTTTCATTGATGTCATTATGACATTGTTGAAGATGGCTAAACCCTAATTGCTGGGAAGCCCTAGCCTAGCCTAGCCTAGCAAACCTTAACCCCAACATTATTAATGATGTCAAAACCCTAATTGTCCTATTCATGAAACCTTGGAGTCCCTACCTTGGAAACCCTAAAAGCAAATCCTTAGGATAAATTATTGAAACCCTAATTGGTTACCTAAACAATAATTATTGAAACCCTAACCCTTACTCTTAATCCTAATTCCTAAACCCTAATTCCTAAATTTCATAATCACTATTTACTTGACCCTAATTCTTTAATTTCATAATCCTATGTGCAACCCTAACCCTAAACCTTAATGTCCTAAATTATCATATCCTTTATTCCTATGCTAGTGAAACCCTAACCCCAATACCTCAGCGATAATTACATAATACGTTATATATTACATATGCTCCATATTACATATTACACTCCATATTACATAATAATAAATATGTTGAACATATTACATAATACGGTGAATACATATCACATATTGAACTACTTATTACGTTGAATGAATTAAGCTAGTCACTGGTCAGCTTTAACACTTACAAGTCAACTCCTTCATGAATTTGGGATGTTTCAGCCCTTACGAATGCTATAAATATAACGCAAAAGGCTATTCGTTCGGGGCATCGATAGGCGGAGTAGAGAAAGAAAAGAAAAGGAGAGTTTACGTCTCATGAACTTGCAAGGAAATCCGAGCTCTTTGACCTGTTGAAAACCCTCTTGCGAGTCTATGGAGAAGTTCCTTCAGACCTGTAGAGAAGTTTATTTTTGGATCTGTGACTTAACTAAATCTAAACAGATACCTTTCTTACAAACCTATGGAGCATCTTTGTGACTGAACTTCAGACTTGTAGAACTGAATAGACACCTTTCTTGCAGACTTAAGACTTTGGTCCTACCTGTGGAAGCTCGCATTTCTTGAAGACTTGTGGTCGTTATCTGAGGTGGCTTATTATTGCAAATATGTGGAGTGGCATCTCTTTGCAAATTTATGGGCTATCTATTGCACCTTCGGAACAATTGCAGACCTTTCACCTTGCGGATCTGAGGAAGAATGATTGTTGCAGACCTTTTACCTTGTGGATCTGAGGAAGAATGTCTGTTGCAAACCTTTTACCTTGCAGATCTGAGGAAGTATAATTGTTGCAGATTTGTCCCTCAGTTGTGGACTAGTTGATATTTGTTATTACAAACTGGTTAGTAAATATTTTTGTAATTGGTCATTCTCCATTGCAAAACTACTTCAGAATTGAGTTATCTTTGCCACCTTAGACCTGTGTTTGGATACGTGAAGAATTTTTGGACCTGAGAAGATATAGAAGATTGAATATCTACAGTAAAAGCAGTATTGTGAAAGTTTTAAAGCCTTGAAATAAATCTTGAAGCTCATTTGCTATTAGAGGATTGGTGTCCTCACCAAGATTGGAGTCTTGGGATTTTTTCAAGGTTGGAACCTTGGAACCTTTTTGAAGCTTGTCCTTGATTAAAGGATTGGATTTATCAAGGTTGGAGCCTTGAAACATCTTTGTGCAAGTTGGAGCTTGTTACTGTTGTAAAAGAGGATTGGTGTCCTCAAAGCTTGTCAATAAAATTATTTTTTTTCTGGTTCATTTTGTGAAAAATCTTAAATGACTAAAATAACAATTGTAAAAGAAATACTAATTCACCCCCCCCCGTCAGTATTTCCAACAGAACCATCTCTCCTCTGTTCATCTTGATGTCTTTCAGTTGATTCTTCAAGGCAATAATCTGGTTCAAGCTACTAATTGCAAACATGCCAACTAGTTTGTCATACATTATTTAGCTTTCTTCAAACCAGAAACATAAGTTATGAGATGATCATCAGGAGAATCAAGGATAATTTTCCTAGCTTTTATTTCACCCTTTTTATGTTTGGATTTGACATCAACACTTGAATTCTCTGGTGGATCAGCTATTGTGCCTTCAACATATTCCAGAAGTTTGTGTTCTTCAAGAGTGATATCTAGCCTTGCTTTCCACTGACCAAAGTTTGAAGCATCATTTAGCTTCTCCTCTACCCTAAAGTAGGACGAAGTCATCTTGATCAGAAAAATTTGGTAGCAAGTGGGGTCTCTTCAAGTGATCTCTAGTCTCCTTGGACTTGTCTTCACCAAGGCTCTGATACCATGTTAAAATTTGAAAGATATGATTTCGTCTAGGAAAAATTCATACCTGAGCTGCCAAATTTTAACACATTTGACAATGTAACCCTTCCTTTTGTACATGCAATTGTTCAAGACATAGTGATGCGCCATGTCATAGCATAATCTTGCACCCTAGTGCAAAGCTTCACTATGTGACTAAGACAATGAGTAACATGGGAAAGTCACCAGCATCATTGGAAAGGCTATGGCCTTCGCTTTAGTGATGGATACAATCCAACACAAGGGAGGTTTCCCTAGTAGATCTTAGGGACCAAATAAACTAACCAAACTAAGCTAAGATCTCCCATAAGGATACTATGATGATTACCACCAAGAAATAATATTATAAAATTAGGATTTAACATGGGTGTTACCTAGCCTTAAGCAGGGGTGCATACACTTTCCAATGCAGCATTTATCACCATTGTAAGCCCAAGGTCACAAGCCTATAGCCATGTAAAATACATAGGAGGCCCTATACTAGGCATCCTAGACCTATGCCTTTATCATTGAGTCTATATTCAGTCATTTGATCAAACCATGTCTTATCATTTGGAGTCCCACTTAAGGTCTCATTTGTCCTTAACCAGATTGAAGGGCTTTAGGAGAACTCTCTTGTTGACTGATGGTTTTATAGGAGCTTACATTTGCAAGGGTGATCACTAGCGTATGGGCCAATCCATCTCGAATCAAGGTGCACCTATGTCATTTCACATGGTTAGAGTTTATCAAGTCTGTAATGTGACCTTGGCCTTGGTGCAATATTCCTCATGAGGGCTCTAAAAGCACAAAATTCTCTTTGGACAACATTCACATTTCCTGAGGCAATTCACGGTTCTAAATGCAAAGCAGTCCCAGTGATAAAAAAGTCAACCTAGTCTCAGACTGTTGAACATAATGAGATGATTCCATTCCACATGAATTTTTCAAATCCAAGCATCCAGCGCGTAGTTACAGCTTGGTCGAACTTGGTCAAAAAATAGGGAAAAGTTTCCAAGGGGCATTTTAGGAAGGGCGTTGGGAAAAACCAGGCATGCAATACATCAAAAGTGGTCAGCATGAAGAGACAAAGAATACCCCAGGTATTAGTTTTCAGAGATCAACAAGGATGTTAAAGAATCAACATAGGGGCATGATGACATGACATACAGAGTGATGACATGGCAGCACCCTAGGTGGCGTGAAAAAACAAAGACATACCCAGTACATATCAGGGTTGTAATACCCTCTGGATATTTTCATTAAAATATCGAGAAATTACTTTATTTAAATTATGTTGTAAATTACTTTAATTGAATTTCATAATTTCACCATGAAATCAATGACAAAAATAAAATTGGCTTTACAAAACCAGAAATGTAATGTAATATTCCTAATGTAAATTTAACAGTAGATACCAAAACAATGAACTTGCACAACAATTAAAATGAAATAACACCAATCCCATGTTCAACACGAAAATGAGTCAAGTTACCCATTGTTAATTTGGCAGCTCAGTGACAAATTCCAACCATGGGACGAGATTCCTCTTTTCGAGAGGACCAATTTTGACTATTGAAGCGCTCAATTTATACAAGGGAAAGTGTATTTTTGAATTAAAGCCCACATGTGCACATTTGATCATGTCGGCCCTAAAGCAAATTGGTCGCCCTTGGAAAGCTATAAATACAAGTGACCTCAACCTCATTTGGACATCATCATAGATCATTCTTCTATTCTCTTCCTTGGTTTTGGCTCACACAAGTCTGAGGCAATTTGCGGAAATTTGGTTCATACAGGTCCGGGATTACAAGGTCCGAAGCTCGCACGTGTCTAGGATTTTTGGTTTCCGACCGCAGGTATGACACAGACAAATTTTGGTCATAACCATAGGCTCTTAGGCTCGTGTGTGTGGTTGGAAGCTTTCAGCAGCACACACATCACTCTCTGGGTGTATTGGGACCTAGGTTTCGTTTTTCAATTGATCGCAGATTTCGCTCATTGACCGCGGAGTTTGGCAGTTGACCGCAAACAGTGACAGTTGATTGCAGGCTTTTGAATTAGGGTTTTGGTTATATTAGCATTATTGGGTTCATCTCATGATGTTGATTAGTTGATTTTGCTAGATAGGTCTATGGTTGAAGATATGGATCATTGTACTCTCTTTTGTTAAATCATTCAATGACAATCTAATAAGAAGAAGAATTTGAAAGGGCTTTCCCCATAGTGGGTTTTGCCCTGGTCTCCGACCAATCTTGGTGTCCCTATGTGTGAATGCTTTTCTTCTATTGTGCCTTTACGTTCCGCTGTATTGATGATGATATTGTTCTTTCTACATAATTGCATATGTTGTTGAATAATGTTGTAAATATGAATAATGTTAAGTTGTTATGGGGTGAATTTAATATGCAAATGTTGAAATGCAATTATCAAAGCAAAGAAAAATATAGCCCTAAGAAAAATTACCATGGTATCAGAGTTGGGTTGAAGAAAAGTCATTGAAGATCACCCATATAAAGACACATTTGATGGAAGCAAGAGAATATGGAGGAGACCTAAAAGAATACTAGGGTTTGAAGGAAACCCTTAGCAATTAGGTTATTAACGTTTGATGGATATTATGAGGTTATGGTTTGGGAGAAACCTTGGTTTATGGCAAAGATTTGAGATATGCAATCTAGCAACCGCAGCATGATCAATGTGGAAATGTTCAAGCACTTGTGACAAATTTGATGAAGCCCTAGATGGGATAGTCTTGATTTGGCCTTGGCTATTGATGAAAATGGTGAATATACTGAGTGCAATAATGCTATATGGTCAATGGACAGTCGTGACTCTTGAAGAGGGAGTTGATCACCTCTCATAAAAGATAAGTACCTTTTAGATTTATGTCACCTCTTTGTGATTCTATTCATGTTTGGGTTTATTGCTTTGATTATTACTTATCCTTCCTGCATGTATATGTGAATATTTGGATACGTCTAGCCTCTTGATGAAATGTGATAAGTGGATCCTTCTTAAGGATCATTTGAAGTGCTGGAAAAGATGGCTAGTGCAGGAAGAAAGGAGCTAGTGCTGGAAAAGAGACACCTAATGAAAAGTTGACAAAGTACTCCAATTGACTATGTCAAAGGTGCACAAGTATCTAAATACTACAAGGCATGTATGGTGTATTATTTAAATGTTATGTTTTAACTGCAATATTGGATGGTAAGGAAAACCCTCAGGTATGATAGGAATTTCACCTTCATGAATGAGTCATATATATATGAAAGTAGATTTGATTCATGGTACTCATGATGAGATGATGCACTTGGTATTGGAAAAATATCTTACATTCTATTAAGTCATGACAAAGCTACCTAGAAACATTGATTTTTGGGATATTGGTATATTTGATGTTCGGCAAAGCATCTCTCATTTTAGACATAATGGATTTCTTGATCTTATAAAGAAGGCTAACACATTGATTCTCATATATAGTAGCTTGATACTATTGATAGTGTTTGTAATAAGCATGGTAACCATGATGATAGAAGTATAACAATAATATTGATATTCATAATCTTCTTGTTGACCTTGTTTAGGTTTTGATAAGCTTAGTGAATTGGACAATGTGATAAATATGGATGCCCTATCTTGATGATTGAATAATATAATAAGGAAGTGATGTAGTGATTATGATCCTTGAAGTATGACGATACACCTATCAGTTGCCCTAATCATATGACTCTAACTCTTGATGAAAGTTTGATGTCATGTTCACTTGTGATGATGAGATAGCTGGAACTAACATGTTATGACCATGATGGATATATGTTTAAGAACTTGATATAGTTTGATTTTTATGATCTAACAGTTTTTTGATGCATGATAACATATGATAGAAAGGATGATGACTTGAATGATGATGACTGAAGTGGTTGCTCTTTTAGAGAGAGAAGCTCTCCATAAGATCCCTACACCTACTATCATTTGCATTAAATATATAGAAGATTCTTTATTGTTGAAGTAAGAAATTTGGACATGAATAGACTAATATTTGATGATTGTTGGTCTGCAACAAGTTCTGGTCTGAAAAGAGAAGGGTTTGTTGAAAAGTGTAACTAGGTTCAGTCTTTATAATGACATGTAACTGTAATGATGTAATAAAAATAAAATTATTTTTGTAAGCCTTGTTTCATGGGTTTCATGACCAAGTGATTTTATTTCAATGGCTCCCATTGAGAGCCTTAGGATTTGTCATTAAGAATTAATGTCATGTATGAAGGGCTCTTCTTGAGCATATGTAAAATGTATGAGTCTATGTCTATGTCTAAATATCCCTCCAATGAAAAGCTCAGTCCTCCTCTTCATGTTGGCTTCAAGTAAGAATAAGGCTTTCATGTCGGTTCACCTCAACTAGACACACATATTCGGATGAACATGTCCACTCATTTATGGAGGACCAACTACTATATATACCCAGCTAGGATCTTCGCATAAGTACAGTGAAGAACTCGAAAAGCTCTAAGATTTTCGGTGAATTACAGTCATCAAGCTTAGGGAATTTCGGTGAAGAATACAATTTTCAGATCTCTGTATTGGAGGATGTTTTCGGGTATCATATCATAGTGGACAGTTCCGATGAGTAGGGAAAAAGACACAGAGTTCTGAGTATGGAAAAACACAGTCCAGAACTTCGCATTTCAGCAATTGGGAAAAGCAAAGTGGATCGGATCTCCTCTGATTCGGACTACTGTCAAAAGGCTACAGTTCTGTGATGGTAAAGGGAATCGGATCTCTCTAAGGTTCAGATTACAGTGACAATAAGTATGTAACAAGTTTGGATGCCTAGTTAAGAATGCAAAGAAGGGAGAGTGATAGTCCATTTTGGATCAACAAAATTTCGGATGTCAGAAGAAGTTCTCGGTGCAAGGAAGAGGTATCAGTGTTCTTCAGGATTCGGTGCTACTGTGGAAGAAGAAGTTCATATCATGACAATGAACTCAGTAACTACAGTGATCTCATGTAATGCAAAGAAGAAGAAACTGAGAAAGAGTAATCGAAGATAAGGAAGAGGACTTGTGTCTTGGTCTTGGAGTGGCTATTAGGTCAAGGGTCTTGGTCTTGGTATTCGTCAATTGGAATCTCTATAAGAAGAATTTGTGCGGGTTTTCCTCTCAAAGAGTGAGAGGTTTTGGCCCTGGCTCATGCCTACATGATGTGTCTCTTGTCTATTTATGTTCATGCATTGGCAACTGTTTGATGAAGAAGAACACTAATAATCTAACGTAAAAAAGATACTAATCTAAAGAAGTAAAAAGCATTCACAAGCAGTCACTAATGAAAGAGAAATCCCCTAATGCTAATGCCCTAGATTTCTTAACAAGGTTTCCCTTAGTCTAAGCCCCAACCGCACGAAATAAAGCTTATCGGTGCGGTTATAAGCCTCGAAACCGCACATAAGAAAGCCTATGGGTAGGGTTATGCCTGTAGGTCACAAAAATTGAAGCTTTATGCATAAAATCAAGAATGCATCAAGAGTATGACAGTCCTAAAGATATGGAGCAGACAACAGAAACTTCTATGTGCAGGGAAGTTTAAATATTTGACTGACCATAAAGAATGTGAATGTGTTGACTTCACTTGTGTTTGCAGGTGACCAGAATATGCATATCAATGTCATTTTGATTTAACCATTGAAGCTAGTGTATGACAATATTTGATAACAATTGCAAGGGTTTGACAAGATTTGGCTTATTGACTTAACTTCGTTGGCCTGGATGATTGATGATGCTTTAGAACTTTGTCTTGATGCCTGGTAGTCCATAGATATGTTTTGCATTATGGACTGATTGAGCTCACTGTGATATCAAATTAGGGTTTTGATCTGATAACTGATGGTTTGCATTGACGACAGTGTTATGTGGGCATAGTAACTTTCAATGATTAATGTTGACATTGATTTTCTATATCACCTTCATTGCATTGAGCGCATTGTTTGTAGTACAAACTGTTGAAGTATGCAGTAATCTCACAATGAATGGATGTAACTTACATGACTCATTCTTGGTATATGCATGAAACTTATATGACTTGTCCCTGATGCATCCATTCATGTTTAGTGGCAGAAATGATTCATGCTATGATCATTAAGATGGCTTGATAAAATTTCATTTGGATAATGCTTGGTAAATATAAGGTTGTTGTAACTTGGTATTCGGATGAGAGCTCCAACTGACACCTGGTCCAAAAGAGTTTTTTATAGTAATATTGGCAGAAATTTTATGACTTTGATATTAGTTTTGATTTGGCATCTAAAGCTTTCATAAGTTGACTTAGGTGATTTGATTGCACAATATTGATTTATGTAAGGCTGAGCATATTGGTTTGGTCAAGTGTTATGTTTACAGAAAGCATTGTATGAAGCAAGCTTCCTAAGCCTAGCATGTCCCCATTAACAGTGATTTGTTAAATCCAGGAAGATGTGCCCATCCAAAACTCTACTTCAAAAGTGGTCCAAGGCATGACTTTGATTTTGGTTTTATATACTGATGGTCTATTCTTAACAAGTAATGAGCCTCTGATGATCAAAGTAAGAAGGAGATGGCCTCTGAAGTTCAAAATGAAGAATCATGGCATGATGAATTACTTTCTGAAGTATGGAAAAGAAAATCTATATCATGAAGCTATTAAAAGTAGAGGAAATGTGAATCCTTGGACACTCTGATTAAATTTCAAGAAGTTATGAAGAGATATTGTTGAACCTCATTTGGCAACCAACAGTTGATTGAAGCAGTGATGTTTCGTGTGAGCACCCGTCCGTATATATATGTTAAAAAACAACTTGAATGGATTCATGACTAAGTTTCTTCATACACATTGAGTTACTGCCAAGCACCCTTTGAGATATTTGCATGTGAATTTTTGGTTTCAGATATTCTTCCTATGATATGTGACTACATGAATGTACTGATGTTGATTGAGATCGTCATAGATGAGATGAGCACATCTGGGTGTTGCTTTAGTATGAGATCTGCCATCGAATCCCACAAGTCGGACACGATCGGAGGACACGTGTCCCATCAAATTGTGTCTAATTCGTCAAATTTGGACACAACTGGGGTTTTGAGCGAATCCAGTTTCTTAGGTCAAAAGATGTCGAGAAATGATTCCTAATTGCTTTATATAATCATGGGCCCATTGTCTCCATTTGGTGGACCCCACAATCCACTAACTCATTCCCCTTCCTTGAGGTTCGAATTGCCTCCTTTGGTGGCCCCCACATTGCACTAGGAGTTTGATTTTTCCCTCTTGGTGTATATTGCCTCCTTTGTTACCCCCATCTTACTTCCCAAAATCACACCTCTCCCGCCATTGGTGTGGATGGCCTCCTTGTGGCCCCCACATAAGCGTGGCACCCACTTCACCCATCTCTCCTAACACTGTTGGCACAACTCTAGTCTCTGCTAACATCCTCAGCTAGTAAATCAAAAATTGGGGACATTACATGTAAAAACTCAAAAGACACAGAAATAATAGAGAACTTAGCTTTAGTATATTATCTAGAATTATACAATACATGCCAGTACATCCGCAATTAGTTGAGGTGGAAACTAGTTGAGATGGCCTCTGAAATCTGCTTGCAATTGATGTTGGCCTCCCACAATAAATTGCAACTGGAAAATATGCCCAAACTGGGGATATCAATGATCTCCACTCCAATCTTTAGATCTTCTCCAGATCTGGTCTCCAAATATGTCATTGAAGCGTCGTGAGATCTGGATGAAATTTCCTCAATCACAAGGAAACCCAAGTATTTTTGTCCTAGGACTTGTTGAACTCGAGAACCAAGTTCTCCAAACCTCACCAACATAAAATATAACCAATCCAAGATATCCCAAATGATTTGCTTCCCCTCCTTTTAAAGATCTAATGGATCGCTCTCCGACCTTCTAGAAGTACTTTATTTTATTATTTTATTCCCATTCTAGAAGATTCTCCCTTTTACCTTATTAAAGTGACTTTTAACTTAATTACTTTTAGTCACAATTTCCCCCTTTGGCCTTTTTCTCTAATTAAGCACTCTTTCCCTCTTTTAGTTATTTAAGTGAGTAATTAAAGTCACTTAATTAATTAGCCACCATACCTTCTTCATCCATTGGAAACCTCTTCTCACCATCCCATCCCATAGATCTCTTCGTTATGGTTCCAATGAGCTCGCTCCTGTAAACTGGTTGCACAAACCCTAGAAATCCATCCTAACTATGTCATAAGGGAAACTGAAAATGGGGACATTACATGGACATGTAGAGCAAAACCCAAGTTCTGGAATTGCCAGGTCAGTGAGGACATTAGAGATACAATAGTAGGGTGTCCAAGTCAATTTACTAAAGGAAAAGTTAAGTCAACCTAGCCGTTAGAGGTCAAACTAACCTTTGGGGATGACTTCACTACCCGTTAGGGCCAACATGGACCAAGAAGTTAGGGGATGGACCAAGGAAATAGTCATTACAACAATCACAAATAATCAATTCGAGCCAGAAGGAAAAAGTCGTACCACCTTTTTGAGCAAGTTGAATTGGAGAAGAGGCCAACGAAGTGCAACATTGGGATATAAAGCTACTATCTTGACCTTTGACCACCAAAGACCTCTTTCAACGGGAATTTCGTGGGCCAACTTGAGGAAATTTCTTATAGTCAACCCCTTTGTGAAGAATAGCTTCCTCCTCATGAGGTCCTTCCGTGTCTCCTCATTTAGTTGCCCCCTCCCCTGTGTGGTCCTTAGTGGCGGGGTCTAGTCTATACCCTTTTTGTGGGAAACGGGTTTGTGCAAGAGATGGCGCTCTAGTCTTGGGGATGGCCCCCTGCAAATCTCTAGTGCGCACCACCGCCTCCTGCAACATAGAGGGTCTGCGTGACTTTACCAGTCCATGCAGAGGCTCAAGCAAACCCTCAATGAAGGTGTATACCTTCCTGGCCTCGAATAGATCCAGAACCATCATTGGCACACGCAAAAAATCAGAAAAATACTGCTCTGGGTTGCCTGTCTGGCACATTGGTGTCAACTCCCTGAAGGATGCCTCTGGATCCCTCTAATCAAATTGCTCCACCACCCTCCTTGTGAAGTCCTCATATGAAACGACCTGAGCATGCCCCAAAGTGGTTAGGCGTGAAACCACCAATCATGGGCCTCCCCCTCCAAGTGCAGCGATGCCATCTTAATGGCCTCCTGTTCTGTCACCCGGTTGAGTTGAAGGTATGTGTCCATCTTTTCAACCTAAGCCCTGGTTGTGCACTTGGCAGTGCCATCAAATGTAGGGAAGTACATCCTCCCTATGGTTCTCTGCAGCTCATAGTTTTGGGTCCCCTATCCTCCGTAGCCCTTGTTCCTCTCACTCTTCTTGAGCTTGTAGTAACCTCTGAAGGAGAGGGCTTCTTTGAAATCTTTGTCCATTACCTGCCACTCTCTAAAGTAATCCCCCATCTGGGGAGTTTCTTCCTCTCGTGCTGGTTCGATCTGTGCCATTAGCACGAAGGAGGATAGTGTGGCCCTAGTGGGCGCACTCATTGAAGAGCGTTGCACTGTTGGTGAGGGATGATCGAAGGGCTGAGAAGCCCCGGAGGTCTCTCCACACAGAAACCCTCTAGGTGTGGTTCTATCTCGACTTTGCGATTTGATCTCCTCCAGCATGTCTTTTGCCCTTTTGCCAAGTCACTCAGAGCCCTCAAAAGGCTATCGAAAGCCATCTCCTCCCTGCTCTTGGGCTCTGTCATTTCCTCCTCTCCGGCTACTGTCTTCCCTCTTTCCTCCGTGTCTAGTGTAATTTCCAGCTCCCTTTCTCTACTCCAGTATCTCTGCCTCCGGTAAGTGATGTTCTCCCGGTCTTCTCCTCTCATAGGAAACCAACCCTGCAACTGATCCAAGAATTAGGCTCTGATAACACTGTAAAGTTCCTAAGTAGGAATATTAGTGATATTTAAACAAATAAATAGTGCAGCAGCAAAAAATTAAAAACATGCATTGAGCACCCACAAAACACTGAAAATTTGGAACTACTGAGCCATGTATTATAAAATCTAAGAGCAATGGGTACAATATAAATGTAGTGGTGCACCTAGGCTTGTCTCAAGGACAAGTTGGACTAAACCTAGGTGATGGAATAGCTGAGATGATGGTCATTCAGCTGTTGCACCAATTGCACTGCGTTGTCCTAGCAAAACTACTGATATGCTAACTTCGACTTGCTGGAAGGGGCCCAAAAACCACCCTGAAAATTATATCCTTTTAACCCCAGACTCCTTGGCCAAAACCCAACAAAACCCAGAAGGGAATTTCTCTGGTTTCGACTTTGGATTTTCGACATCCTTAGAGCCTCTCCCGAGCTGCCACAGCCAAATTCGACTTGTAGGAAACAGCTTGCAAAACCCCCTAAAAATACCCCAAGTACGATGGGTTCACCTGTACTGACCAACTCCTTGCTTCCTGGATGACCCTTGGCCCGGATGACTACTCTCCCAGCACCACGAATTTGTTGTTGTAATGGCCTCTGCGCAGTGCCTCCATCCAAAATCTCGACTAACTGCTGCTCTGGTCTAGCTGACTACTACTCCAGTAGAGTTGCCTTTTTACGCTGCCTCCTCAACTCTCGGCTCTCCCAGCAAGTTGTGAATCCCCTCAACAGGCTCTCCCAGCCTCTGTGAATCCCCCTTGCTGATTTCCAACCCCTCTTGCGTGTTCTCTGGCTACCCAGGAATACGAAGTTCCTCCCCGTGCTGATGACTGAAGTGTGTGATTGTAACAGACTCCCTGGAAACTTCTGTGTAACAACCTCCCTAGGGCGGGCACAGATGGTCCCTCGAAGAAGAGGTTGAATCTTCCCTATGGAAGATTCATGGCTAAACTGTCGGTAGACTCGTTGAACAACAGAGCGTACAAAATGAGTTTGTTTGTCCAATAATCAGAATGAATCCAAAATGAGAGCTGATCTCTCTTTATAACTCGTTGGACCCCCTTAGCCTCATGTGGGCCCCTCCATCTGCTAGCTCGAATTCCCTCCAACGTATTTCTTTGCCAATTTCGAATTATGCATGTGGTTTCCCCCACATTCCACTTGCTGCCAAGAATAATTTGAACTACCTATAGTTCCTAAGTTTCTACGTGTGGGGTCCTTCTCCTAAACCAAAATTGCTGCCAAAATTGTGTTGTTGCATCCCATGACTAATTCATTTGAGAAGGGACATGACACAGACCCTTGCAACCACTAGATAGCTCAATGTGCCACTATCTCTGCCACCTGAGCCAACCATGTGGTCCCTCGCCCATCTATTATGATCGTATGTTTGAAGATGGACCTCTTGACCCCAAAGATATGACTTTTAATTGGTGTAGTTGAGTAATTTTGTTTACTTTTCACGGACACTTTTGGGCATGGATTGTTGGGGGGATTCGGCGGAAAGAGTGGGCTAGGTTTGTACTTTTGCCTCCTCTTCCCAATTCGATGGTTAGCCTTGTATCCTAGTCCCATGGGATCCCCTTTACTGGCAATTGGCTTTAGGGCCGGCACTACATGGAAAATCTTGATTTTGGTTTTATGGTCCTACTTCCCATATATACGTCACTCCCCTCAACTCATTATAACCCTCATCATATTTCCCATCCGGGTACACATGTATCCACTAGATCTGCAAAGGGTTAGCCTCCCCCTCCCCTTGTCCACACTTTGGGTCGAGCCTAGAATGGTGCCCCGGAGGTTCATGCAGCTAAAAAGAAAAAAGAAAAAAAAATCATAATTGGGCCATTCTCAACAAGAAATGTACCATAAAATGCAAATTATGGCTGAACCATACAAATTCATCACATAGACAAAAGCCAAGCATAAGCTCTACCCCTTAACTATGGCCATCACCCTAGTTCCTATGCACCATAGATGAGCCCCCTCCACATTAAGGAACCCATGATTGTCCCAACCCCTAGTGGGCAATGAAATACCCCACCTTAAAATGGGCTACCTACTGTTATATACCACACATCATGCTCTCATTTCCTGAAGCCCCGAGCAGTAATGAAGAAAAATCAATAAAAGGCAAAAGGCATATGAAGAAAGGTGGAAAAACAAAGGCTCACCCCTAGTGGGCAATGAAATACCCCACCTTAAAATGGGCTACCTACTGTTATATACCACACATCATGATCTCATTTCCTGAAGCCCCGAGCAGTAATGAAGAAAAATCAATAAAAGGCAAAAGGCATATGAAGAAGGGTGGAAAAACGAAGGCTCAAGTAACTTATGAGCCATGATTTCTCCCTCCTACACTTATACACCTAGGTGTGGGCTTTCCCTTATTATAGCTACCCTTATTCCCTAACATTTGGCTTGGAGTTTTTCCCTTGACCCCCATTTCATCTTGTCATTATATCACATGCCACTTGTTACTGCTCAGACTAGCAAGGGTCCTAGCATGGGATCCTAAAGGGCAACTAGTACCTATTGTTATGAGTCAAAAAGCTTTGTCGTCAAAGCTTACTAATGAAGAATCAGATCTCTTTTGTTGCTCAGAATATCTTCTTGTTTTGAGCTTTCATCTTTGTTGATACAAGACGATATGTTGTTCTGAGCGATAGACAGAATTGTCGCACTGAAAATGGATCAGACCATCCTAGATTAATCTTCTGGGGAATCTTTTGATCCTTGGAGATGTGTGGTGAATAGTTATCGTATGACCAGATTGAGCTCACTTTAATATTCTCCGAAACATAAGTTTGTTTATGTTCTGCGTGATATAGATTTGTAGATTGATTAAGGTGTCTACTCTTGTGATTCAGATGTAGATAAGGAATTTTTCTTGTTTGAACTTCCTTAAATGTTTTTATGACAGTTTCCTGATTTCCATCAGGCATTGTTGTTGTTGACTTAACTACTGAATCCTTATTTGGTGTCTCCTCTGTTTGAACGACAACCTCTAAGTACGTTTTTACTTCAATAGGGTTTGGATTTGCCTGAACTACGAGATTAGTGGTATTGATGTTTGTTTCTTCAGTCTGGACTGTTACATCTGGAGATTTTGATGCTTCCTTTGCGACAAGTTCTTTGAACCTATTTGTCAATGATTTCTTTTCATCCTTAAGTTTTTTAATCTGTTTGAGCAGATTTTAATTATGATTTTTGAGACGTAAGCATTCCTCATTCTCTGAGTCAACTTTATTTTGGCCTTCACGCTTCTCATCTTTTAAACACTTGATTTGTTCCACTAATGTTTGGTTAAGGCTCTTTAAACATAAATTTTCTTCTTCTTGTTCTAATAAACACTCCTTGAGTTCCTTCTTTGATGCTTGAGCTTTCTTGACTTTTTGGAGTAGTTTTTCTTGGTGAACTTTGAGGCGCGAAATTTCTTTGTCTTTGCTGCAAATGACTTCTTCAAGCTCTTTTTGCTTCTTTCATATCATTTTTTGTTATCTTGAAACATCAAGTCTGAGATATCCTTAAGCTCTTCTAATGAAGATTTTATTGATTTTGATTTACTTGATATGTCTCGAAACATGACCATCTTCCCTTTATAAGGAAATGTCAAAAGTTGTTTCTTTATGTTTAACATGAATGTACCCAAATCCTTAAACCAGGGTTGACCGAGTATGATGTCAGTGTTTTTATCCGTCCTTACAACATGAAATTGAGATATGTAGTCATAATGACCTATTGTCACTTGTAGATCACTAATTTTATACTCATTTTGGTCAAAAATATTCTTTTTTACACCAATGCTTAGCTCTAGAATTAATAGTTGATTTTCCAAGTTGATGTTGATATAATTTTTATCATTGCTTGGGTCGATGGGGACATTAATTTCTCTTTCTTGGATACTTCCTTTCAATGTAATTACTCTGTGATCTGTATCTGAAGGACCATTATAGGAAAACCTTTCTTCCTTCGTCATTTTAGAATTGAGCTCCATCAATTTTTTTAATGATTGATCCCATTTGTTTTGTCGAGATGACTTAAGGTATTATATTTAAAGTTCCTTTGGACTTTGTACTTCAAACCTCCTTTAAAAGTGCCTTTTTAATATATATCTATATATAATTCTTCAAAACTCTTTTAATCCAAATTCCTATTATCCTTAATATTTCAAAACTCCCATATCACACCGGTTTTGGCATCATCCCGGGGGTACACATCAGCTGCTCCTGCGAATGCCTCACTCTGCTCCATACGAGCTAACCCTAACCCCTGCCTACTCCCAGCTCTCAAAGCTCAAGCCACAGCGCTCCTGCTGATTTCATTCCCATGGATGCGCTTTCGGGAGGGGCGGGATCTTCCCCCCCTCCTCTCAACGCTTCCGCCTCTGACATTTCCAGGCCTGCAGATCCTCTGTTCCCTCCTAGCGTTTTCCCAGAAACTGATCAAGGATCTGAACCCGTCAATAATGAAGCTGACCTCTCAACAGCACGTGAAGCGAATGCCAAAGACAAAGGCGTGAACCAAAAGTCTCTAACGTCACAGCCAAAGGCGATCTCGGCAACATGCATTCCGAAAGCTACAGAAAGAGTCAAAGTCAATCTCCCCAGTCATCGAATCAACAGCGAAATCCAATTTATGAAGGACCATGCGCTTATAGGCAAATTCCTCGGATTCTGGCCAACTGAAAAGGCCCTGCATGGCTGGATCGCTTCAAAATGGAAGCCCAAAGGACAAGTTACTCTGCAGCTTGGCCCCAAAGGCTTCTTCACGGCCATTTTCCACTGCGTGGAGGACAAATCTCGCATATTTGAAGGCGGCCCGTACTTCTTTAACTCCTCAGGTCTATACCTTCGTGACTGGAAAGCTAGGTTCAACCCAGATAAAGAAGATTTCAGTTGGGCTCCAGTATGGATACGTATGTACTCCCTTCCTTCGGAATACTAGAAAGAGGAAACGCTAACGGACATCAGCAACAGTTTGGGGGTTTTCATCAAAGTTGCTAAGGAAACCAAAACTCGAAGATATACCTCATACGCCAGGATCTGCATCCAGATGCATCTGACCAAAGCTCTTACAGATTCGGTAAGTCTCTTTCATGATGATTTTGAATGGATTCAACCATTAGACTACGAGCATATTCCTTTTCGTTGCCGAAAATGCCATGAACATGGCCATCTCTTCCGGGATTGTCCTCTGAATACTCCGCCCAATACCTCTGTTAATGAAACCAGCAAAGACTCTGAAGGATTCACTAAAGTCCCTAATCGCTGGCGGCATGCAAAGAAAAATCCCGCAGCCCCAGAAAGCTCCAAAAAGCCTGAATCCCAAAACAGATTCATAATACTCTCCACTCAAGATCCCTCAGAGAATCAGAGTTCAGATCCACAGGCGATCCCTCCCCCACCCTCTTCCTCCCAGACTATCAAAGCTTCCCGGCCATCCTCAACCTCCTCTCCCTCCAGCCTTCTAATTTCCTCCAACTTGGAGAAACCGGTTCCAGAAACTAGCCTCAATTCTTCCACCTCGGAGAAAACTGTTCCAGAGACTGGCCAGCAATCTTCTTCAATGGAGCTAGATGCTTCTTTAGCTTAGTCTGCATGACAACATATCCATGGAAGATCAGAATACTCCTACATTAATGGACGAGGATCCAGAGAATGTTAGCCTGGAAGGTTTGGATATCCTCAAATTGGAAACAGCATGCAAGCAGAAAGAATACCAGCAAAGACTCTGAAGGATTCACTAAAGTCCCTAATCGCTGGCGGCATGCAAAGAAAAATCCCGCAGCCCCAGAAAGCTCCAAAAAGCCTGAATCCCAAAACAGATTCATAATACTCTCCACTCAAGATCCCTCAGAGAATCAGAGTTCAGATCCACAGGCGATCCCTCCCCCACCCTCTTCCTCCCAGACTATCAAAGCTTCCCGGCCATCCTCAACCTCCTCTCCCTCCAGCCTTCTAATTTCCTCCAACTTGGAGAAACCGGTTCCAGAAACTAGCCTCAATTCTTCCACCTCGGAGAAAACTGTTCCAGAGACTGGCCAGCAATCTTCTTCAATGGAGCTAGATGCTTCTTTAGCTTAGTCTGCATGACAACATATCCATGGAAGATCAGAATACTCCTACATTAATGGACGAGGATCCAGAGAATGTTAGCCTGGAAGGTTTGGATATCCTCAAATTGGAAACAGCATGCAAGCAGAAAGAATACCACACAATACCCCCATGGCAAATCGAAAGGCTGGAAGGAGTTCTAACCAAAGTTCAGCATAATAAATGTCTAGGTATACAAGCCGGAAGCCCCTGGGATGGAAAGAAAATCCTAAAAGAAACGAAGAAAAGAGGGCGCAAAACAGATCTGCAAAGGACCATTATCATAGGAGAAATACTAATGGAATCTGGGAGATTCCCTAACTTAACAAAGTTCTTCAAACCCCAGCCCCACTGTTCCTCATGAACCTCATCTCCTGGAATGTGAGAGGGCTCAATAGCCCCTCAAAACACAAAATGTTAAAAAACTTGATCCAGCAAGAAAAACCATCTTTAGTTTTTCTTCAAGAAACGAAAAGTAACAACCCTGCTATAGAAAGAATCCTTAATAAGGTTTGGTTAGGAAGCTGCTCAGTTTCAGTGGACGCCTCAGGAGCTTCCGGAGGGTTGGCAATCTTCTGGAACCCGTAGGTTCTCTCTCTTCAAGACTTTCATGCTACCCACTTCCTCATCCAAGCGCCCTTCCATCTCATCGGGACAAACATTCACGGGAATCTTTCAAATGTTTATTTTCCGCAAAATTTACAACAAAAGCTGGAGCTTTTGGAAACACTCACAGCTCTCAATTCTAATAGGCAGTTCCCCCTCTGGATTGGTGGCGGCGATTTCAATATCATAACGACTTTGGAGGAGAAACAAGGCGGCAGATCGAAGTTAGAAGGTGACAGTATTAGCTTCAAAGAATTTATTCAAAGAAACCAATTAATGGATATTCAGACTTCCAATGGTGTATATACCTGGACCAATAAACGGAGGGGTACTCAGCATATTGCTTCCAAGCTAGATCGGTTCCTCATCTCGGACAACGCCATACATCTGGGAGGGGACTTTCATGCTTCTATAATGCCCCAAGAAGGATCAGATCACTAGCCCATTATGTTACAATGGTCGCGACCAGGTACAAAATGCAATAGACCTTTTCGATTTGAAGCCTTTTGGTTCTCAAATCCCAATTTCAAAGCTGTGGTCAGTGCGGCTTGGAAATCCTTTATCCCCCCTGAAGGAGACAAAATGTTCCAATTCCAACAGAAACTAAAAAACCTCAAACAAGTTCTCAAAGTCTGGAATCGTACGCAGTTTGGCAACATTTTTGAGAATCGGAAAAAGTTGGAA
This sequence comes from Pinus taeda, assembly GCA_000404065.3. Lineage (NCBI taxonomy): Eukaryota > Viridiplantae > Streptophyta > Pinopsida > Pinales > Pinaceae > Pinus > Pinus taeda. The sequence goes on along the minus strand of APFE031574898.1, from coordinate 27,304 downwards.
CAGCAAATGTGCTCACTTCAACAGACTATCATCTTGGAGGGCAGGACAGAAGAGCATGCGCATCAGGAGCAGACCCTTTGGACTGAAATTGAAGCACGCAGACAGCAAGAAGAAATCCTGTGGTGACAAAAGTCCAGAATCTGGTGGCTCAAGGAAGGGGAGAAGAATACCAAATTCTTCCATAGATCCGCCATTCAAAGAAGAATGCACAACAATATTGCTTTCATTAACAATCGTCAAGGGGAAAGATTAGAAGTGCATGAAGATATGGAAAAGGAATTCAAAGAGTACTTTCAGGAAACTCTTAGGCAACAACCAGGAAGCAGAGATCAAGCCATTAGAACCATCACGCAACACATTCCTAAAATCATAACGGAGGACCACAGCAACAAACTGCTCCAATCTATTTCTATGCAGGAAGTAGAAGCCGTGATGGTCCAACTCAAGGATGGCAAGGCACCTGGTCCTGATGGTTTCACCGCCAACTTCTTTCACGAGTTCTGGGAGCTCATCAAGGCAGAGGTATGGGAATTAGTGGAGGAATCAAGATCTATGCACTGGATTCTCCCCTCCCTAAATGCTACTTTCTTAGCGCTAGTTCCTAAAGGGGATGAACCAAATACGCTCGATAAATATAGGTCGATTGCATTATGCAACGTCATCTACAAACTCATCTCCAAAGTACTGGCGAACAGGCTCAAACCTCTCCTCCCTCTTCTCATCTCGCAGGAGCAGACTGGATACATAGAAGGGCGTCAAATAATGGACGGCATTATTCTTTCAAATGAAGTGATCCACTCTCTGAAGCTTCTAAAAAAGCCAGGTATGATTCTAAAGCTTGATCTCTCTAAAGCTTTTGACAAACTTAGCTGGAACTATATAAATCAGAGGTTATTGGCATTTGGCTTCAGTGCCACTTGGACAAGATGGATCATGAATCTCATCTCCTCCCCCTGTTTTTCGGTCCTGCTCAATGGCTCACCCTCACCGCCCTTCCGCCCATCCCGAGGAATTCATCAAGGGGATCCCCTATCCCCCTTCCTTTTTGTCCTCATGGCAGAAGGGCTCAGTCGTCTGCTTCACTCTGCCGTATCCTCTCAAACTCTAAAGGGCATCTCTCTCCATGGTCTTCATCCCTTATCCCACCAACAGTTTGTAGACGATACTATGCTTTTTGGCCACCCTTCATCTCAAGAGGAAAAAGCCTTCAAAGATCTGCTCTCTTTCTTCTCTGAAGCCTCTGGTACCTCTATCAATGCCTCCAAATCCCAACTCTTCTTTTTTAATACCCCAGCCACAACTCAAAGGAACATTGCTCGTATTCTGGGATTCTCTACAACAGCGCCTCCCTCGAAATACCTGGGGGCTCCATTGCTGGACTCAGCTATAAAACACGCCTCCTGGAGGACTCTTCTCGACAAACTGGATTCAAGACTCTCTTCCTGGACTTTCCGCTCTCTCAATATGGCTGACAGACTCATTTTGATCAAATCTGTTCTCCTGACCATGCCTCTGTATCTTTTTTCTATTTTAGCAGCGCCTAAATGGGTCCTTAAGGCAATCCGCAATCTCCAAAGAAACTTTCTGTGGGGATCTTCTAGTCTCAATAGGAAATGGGCTCTTGTTAATTGGAGGGAGGTTTGCCAACCAAAATCAGGGGGCGGGCTCGGATTAAGGGACCCTCTCCAAAGCAACAACACAATGGGAGCCCGCATATGGTGGAATTGGATCTCCAAACCACACATACCCTGGGCACGGCTATGGCAAGCAAAATATGCTCCAGGAAGTCAATGGAACGACCTCATAAGAATCAGTACTACAACCCCAGGCTCTTTGATCTGGAATGCTACCAAGCTTCACAGCGCCTTCATTCAAGAGCATAGCTTCTGGGAAATTCATTCAGGGACCACTGCTAGGTTCTGAGAGGACTCTTGGCAACAGCTCCCAAAACTAGCCTCTCTTTTCCACAAGCCAATCTGGCAGGTTTCTATGCAGCAAGCTAATCTTACCCGTGTTCATCAATTTTGGCAGCAGCAAACGCCCCAAGACTTTCAACTCTGGAAACCCGCTAGCACCTGGCAGGCTAATTGGAAAGGGGAAACCTACACAGAGATAGATCAGGAGCTAAATCATAGAAGAATCAAATACTCAGATCAGCAGGACAAGCTGCGATGGGGACATACGCCAAGAGGAATGTTTACTACCAAGGAAGCATACCAGCTTTGCTATTCAACCACTCAGACAGAGAAGGATCAACTCTGGGAACGGGTCTGGCAACCAGGAATATGGCCTAACGTTTCCACCTTTCTATGGCTCTTAAGCAAGAGGCGTATCCTCACTTGGGACAATCTACAAAAAAGGGGATTCATTGGCCCATCGAGATGTCCCAACTGCAATCTCAACTCTGAATCCATCATGCATCTCATGGAGACTTGTCCTCTAGCGAATCAGTTATGGGAGAAAACTGACCAATGCAATAGAAGATCAGGGAAACGAATGGGAGATATAACAGATACCATTAGAAAATGGCCAAAGCACCCTTTCCAAAGCCCTCTTCTAAACTCTCTGTGGAACCTAATACCCGGCTTTCTCTACTGGTTACTCTGGAAGGAAAGGAACAACAGAATTTTCAACAATATCAGCAGGCCAATTGATACTCTGTGGCTTCTTCTGAAGCAAAATCTCCAAGAAACTCTAGCTATTAGACATTGGCAAGACACGGACCTGCCAGAATCTCCTCAGGAACGCCTCATCATGAACGCCTGGAATCTGGACCTGTCTTTTTTGGCCCATGTTAAAGCTCGACCTCCAACCAGTTCTGCCTCTCCTCTCATTTGGTCTCCTCCTGCATCCAACTCATACAAATTGAATTTTGATGGGGCAGCCAAGGGTAATCCTGGACCGACGGGTTTTGGGGGGTTCTTCAGGAACGAGGTGGGCGCAGCACTGCATATCTACTATGGAACAATTAGCAAAGACACCAACAACGCTGTTGAATTGGAAGGACTGTGGAAAGGGATTTGCATTGTAGATCAAAAAAACTTCTTCCCACTAGAGGTAGAGGGAGACTCCCTTATCCTAATATCAGCGGCCACTAGGATTCAAGCAGGTACCTCGGCAGCCAAGATAGCCTCCAGCTGGAGGCTGCTCAGCAGATTGGAACTACTGGAGGAACGGCTACGGAACCCCCAAAGCATCACCTTCAAGCATGTAAGACGCACTGCCAACAAGGTAGCAGATAGACTGGCCAATCAAGGGGTAAACCAGCAGCTCCCATATTACTCAGGACCTCTCGGCGACTCAGATGATGAACAACTCAAACATGAATGCACTTCTCTGGTGCAACAGGATTACTCGCTCCCAGATGCGAGTGATTGACAGGGAGAGAGGTATGTTGGAGGCACGCAAGGTGGGCAAGTGGCAGCCCAACTACACCAGGTGTAAGCGTCATGGGCTGGTTAGCTGGCCTCGTACAAACCCATTTATGGCAGCATTAACACAGCCTGCCCTGTTTTTGGTTCTTGGCGCGATGGCGCTTAGTTTAATCCGCATAGCTGATGTTACGGACGACTCTCCGAGAGATAGCTCGTCCACCTGCCTCCCGTCGACTCAGGTGCATGTTGTAAGTTCTTCCTTGTTGGTCTGTTTTTGCTGGGTTCTATGTGCTTTCACCATCTCCGGCCTCCTTTCAGCTCCGGTTCCTGATGCTCACAGCTTTTATCGGGCTCAGTCATTGGCTCTCTCTGTGCACACACGCCTCAGTCGCTTCTTTGCCCTCCCTCCTCCATTTATCAGTCCTCATCCCATTAAAATGCCACGAGAAAGGCTGAGAATGGTAAGCAGGCGCGGTGGTTCACGTGGACGAGCCACCCACCAGCACTCCTCCACCACTCTGGACCCCTCTGAGGATACGTCGGTCTATCCTGCCACCGGAAGAGGCAGAGGAGAGGAAGGGGGCAAGCTAGAGGCGGAGCCTGTACGCATCACGCGCATCCCACAGCCCGCTTCCGAATTCCATGTTCTCTGTCAAATTCCTCCTTCATCGTCACTGTGACAATCGAAAAATGTGAGAATGCCATGGGTTCGGAAGCTGTTCAACATGGGGTTCCTGCGGAACAAAGGTTGGCAAGTCAAATTGCCAACCCGCGCCATGTCACCGGAGGTATGCCTACTATGCACTCTGAAGCCAATGCTGGCCCAAGCAAGCCTGCGAGAGGAGAGCCTTCAAGCTCTGCAGTCCATTCTTCTGACTCCATGGACTCAGGTCAATTTGGGTGCCGAATTGTGGAGGAACAACCGTCAACCTCAGATGAAGATTGAACCAGTCAGCGCCTCTAGTTTTTTGGTTCTGCCTCCGAAGACGAAGCTCATCTCCTCTTCGACGTTCAAGGTTCATGCCTGGTTCAAGCTTTTGTCTATGATACAGGTCGGGGTCTGTTAATGCTTTTGTTCATGTTAAAATTGGTTCTTGAAACAACAGTGTTTAACTCAGTCCGGTATTGTTGTATGGGTCAGTTTTTCGAGTCTTTCTGGAATGTTCAATGTTCCTTGAAACTAATTTCTCTGATGTAAGTCTTTTTGCCGGTTCCACAGTCAGGATGTCAAGTTTATTTTGCTCTATGCCAACTTCATGGCTTGAACTCTCGAGGCAGTGGCCTCGCTGTAATTTTTTGTATGAATATAGGAGTAGACCAATTGAGAAAAAAAAATATTTCAAAACTCCCTTGTATTCTTTTTATATTTTTTTCTTTTTGTATTTTAAAAAGAATATTTAAATATTGTTTCTATTGACTTCTTTTAAATATGTTATTGTCCTTTGTATTTATTTTTTTAATTTCATATAACTCGTTAAACTTTAATTCAACTTCACTTTAACGTAAACTCTTAACTGATATTTTCTCCTTATGTAACATTTTATAGTAATACCCGCTTTGTGCTTAGATATATTTTCAATAATTTTATGACTTGAACTTTTCTTTAAATACCTCTTTATAATATGATACTACCTTTTATATATCTTTTATTTATAATATTTTTTTTCTTCTTGAAAAGTTACAACCCTAGTTAAATGTGGCTATTCACCTTTGGCGTATATTATAAAATATATGTTCACTTATGTACTTTTGACTCGGTTAAAGTTCTCCACATAAAAAGTAAAACTTACCATTTGCATAAAAAGATTTTGTATTCCTTTTGTGTTTCTTTTACTTTTAAAATACCACGGGCAATTACGATTGGTTTATAAAACCACAAGCTTGTAAACCACTTAATGAAGAATCAAAATAATATTATCTACTCTTCACGTAAAAAGTATAACTTACCATTCACGTAAAGAGATTTTGTATTCCTTTTGTTTTTCTTTTACTTTTAAAATACAATGGGCAATTACCACGGGTTTCTAAAACCATGGGCTTCTCACGTAAAAAGTAAAACTTACCATTCACATAAAGAGATTTTGCCTTCCTTTTGTTTTTCTTTTACTTTTAAAATACCATGGGCAATTAACATTGGTTTCTATAACCACGGGCTTGTAAACCACTTAATGAAGAATCAAGATAATATTATCTACTCTTCCTTCTCTTACTTCTCTTACGTATAGTTTTAAATATATTTGGAAAGATTCCCTTTTATCTTTATTATGCATTTTTTATCAATAATGTAGAACCTTTTTTTATATATATGAATGTTCTCCTTCATAATATATTTATTTATTTATTTTTAAATCTTTTTTTTTAATCTTTATATGTACTTTTTTTTCCTTTTTTTTCTTTTTTCGAATGGCCAAATGCTTGATAGTGAAATGGATAAACTCCAAATTCTTTTAGCGAAACGCTTCAATGACAACAATGTTGATGAATTTGACGGTCAAAGACTTGGATTGAAGAACACGCCTCTGTGCAACGATTGAGCGACCAGAAGATCGAATAGTTCTAATACCAATTGTAATGACCAAAAGTCGTATATGCAACGAAAATATTTAAAATACTTTGTAGACAAATACATCCATCGTAGGATAGTAAGTGTAAATTGTATATTATATAAAGAATTGATGTAGGACGAGTACAATTGAAAATGAGGGTCCTGTATATATAGCCAAGTAAGTACCCTTTCACACACAAGCACGTCTCTAAGACATGCCTTTTCATTATTAACTAGCTAACCATTAGTTAATTTACTTTTATTTATCATTATATTTATATTATTATAATTATTATTTATTATATATTTTTATTTATTTTTACATAATTTATGTTCATAACAAAATGTACCATAAAATGCAAATAACGGCTAAACCATACAAATTCAACACATAGGCCAAGCATAAGCTCTACCCTTTAACAATGGCCATCACCCTAGTTCCTATGGGCCATAGATGAGCCCCCTCCACATCAAGGAACCCATGATTGTCCCAACCCCTAGTGGGCAATGAAATACCACACCTTAAAATGGGCTACCTACTGTTATATACCACACATCATGCTCTCATTCCCTGAAGCCCCGAGCAGTAATGAAAAAAAATCAATAAAAGGCAAAAGGCATATGAAGAAGGGTGGGAAAACAAAGGCTCGAGTAACTTATGAGCCATGATTTCTCCCTCTTACACTCATACACCTAGGTGTGGGCTTTCCCTTATTATAGCTACCCTTATTCCCTAACATGTGGCTTGGAGTTTTTCCCTTGATCCCCATTTCATCTCGTCATTATATCACACGCCACTTGTTACCACTCAGGCTAGCAAGGGTCCTAGCATGGGATCCTAAAGGGCAACTAGTAGGTCAAGGGCAACAATGGAGCGATAGTCCACTATCATCTCAGCTAAGGCTCCATGCTCTTTACAGATTTTCACCGATAGGAGGAGTTTCGATAGATGAAGAATCATGAGAATATATGGTCAGTAATAATATAAAAAAGTGATTTCTAGGCCTATTCACAAGAGAGACTCAATTAAATGGGTTGCTTGCCTTAAAAGCAAGGTGATGGGATCTCTAGGAAGGGCTAATAGGGCTTTTGAGGATAGGGTGTGAGAGTATGCCTTGTCAAGGTGGCCTCTAGTCCCAAAAGGCCTTATCGATGCTTGACTTCTAAGTAATCCTCGTGGAACTGGAGTCAACAAGTTGCGGGACCACAAAGGGCCAAGTGGCCCCAAAATTAGGTCAAGGATTTGGAGTTGATCTATCAAGGATGTGCTTGACCTAATTGGGGAAAAGAAGAGGATCAAAGAAAGAATCTTGCTTTGATGATTTAGTGCTATGCTCCCAATGAGGTTACTAGCCAATGGAAAACCAAGGGCATGAATTGATCTTCGAGCTAGGGCTTGAAATATCTCAAAATCCCATAGCTGAAACCTCGTGAAATTTGGAGGGCTTCTTGAGGACACACCAGCACAGTTGTGGGCAAGACATCGAATTCTTTTGATGGATAAATCGTGAGAAATGTGATGCCCTAGGTGACCTATGGAGGCTAGACCTAGAAAAGGAGAAGAAGGTGAGAGGGCTTCTCTTTGAAAATGATCACCTATGGAAGGATCAGTGCCTAATCCTTTGAGGAAGATGGAGTCAAGATGAAATTTGTGATTTAGAGGAACTACACCCAATCAAGGAGCCTTCTAGACAACTTCGCATGGCAATTAGGAAATGGGAGCAACTGCTAGAAGAATTTATACTTCAATTTGCAATAATTGATGACTTATCAAAATATGTTCAATAGAAAAAATCTCTAGGAACATTCACCCTTTCACACATGATACATGAGATGATGCAACACCATAAAAGATTAAATTTCTACAATTTCGCATAAGAAAAGAAGTAAATTTGAAACCTAGCATAGCGAAAATCCCAGGAACATTCATGTGACAAAGTAAATAACAAGAATAAGAATGAAAAAAATACTTACATGTGCATAAGAATATATCCAATAATCATATTATGCCAATAATGAAGCTCCAAGACAAGAGACAGATATCCAAACATTAAAATTCCGTTACATCCAAAATCCTCCTCCAAAAGGGATAGCGAAAATCTCACAAAAGATAAGAACCCAATCCAAGTGATGATGATGAAAATGAATCACCTCCCTTGTATTTACACACTCTCTAACTAATTCGATTTAGCTAAATTGGCATAATGGAGCCCCTAAAATAAAATAATGTGCATAATAACAATACTTTTGGTGACAAGCCCACCAAATAGCTCAATAATGTAAAGATAAGCCTCTCAAAAGGGTCGAATGATCAACAAAGTGAGTCGTTGGGCCTTTGAGGAGGCCTAATGAAGTCCAAAGGGTGCCATGATCTAGAAATGGACTCCAAACATAGTGGACAAGGGGTTGGCCCCTTGTTTTCCAAACAAGAAAATGTGGTGCTCCCAAGTGGGTGTGGGGCCACAAGGACATCCTCATGGATCAAATATGCCTGTAAACCATTTGAAAGGGTTGGAGTAATGACATAAGCCCTCACTCTACAACCGGAGACATCCTCTGTGTTGATTTTTGGTAGCACTGGATGTGCTCTAGACATGAAAATTCGTGGAGAGGCTAAGGCACATGAGATCTCCAAGACCCAGAAATCGTTTGGGGAAATTCCACCCAGATGGAGATATATTAAAATAATTAATATTTTTAATAAGATCCTAACTCTAAACTAAGGAAAATTAAAATATTAATGTGTATTAATATAATATGGGTGAGAAAGTTCTAAAAATGAGAATCAACCCAGATCTAATCTTAGCCGTTGATTAGGGACTTAATCTCAACCATTGAATCGTCAACAGGAAAAGTATAAGAGGATGCTTGAGGGTCAGTTGGAGACACACCAAGACACCAAATGAGATCAGTCAGTTCGATTTTCTGGGATGAGGTTTGCTGAGGAAATCGAACAAGTGATCAATTGCAGTGAGGGGCAGTTCGGCAGGAGGCCGAAGAATACATATCAGAGAGGCAACAAAGAGCTAGAACAGGTAGCACAGAGCTTATCTGTCTCTGGAGAGAAGTACTACTGCCAAGGAAATTCTCTTAAGGGTGAACCATTTTTGGCACCCTAGTTATATTCAAAATCTGTTTAATAATAAAACCCTTTATATGATGCACCGGTTTTCCCAACATTGAGTTTTTCCAGGGACAATTGTCCAAAAATAACGGTGTCCCTTGTGTTGTCTCAGTTTATTTCAGTTGTTGATCTGTATATTTGTGAAGGTTGCATTTGTGTTTACTTCAATATTTATGCATTTAAATAACTTGTTAATGCAAAGAACAAGTAGGAGATAGTAAACTAGAAAGTGCAGTAGGGGTTTCTAATGTGTTAGATTCAGGAATTTTCACATGGTATCAGAGCGATTGCATATCAAGGAGGACTGAAGACACCAGCAAAAGAAATCTGAGGATTTGCAGCAGAGAAGTAGCTGTCCCAAGAGACAGCATTGTTCCAGAACCAGAGACGTAGAAGGAAGAGTGACGCAGTGCAGAGAAAGTGACGCAAAGGCTCATGCAGTGCGTACGTCAGCATTCTGAGTCAGGAAGGGAAGACGCAATCGCTGGGAGGAGCCCACACAGTAGTTGCATCAGCAGTCCAGGCCAGCGCAGAGACAAAAGGGGTGCAGATCAGGGCTATACAGTGCCCGGTCATCTTTCTCAACCAAGAAGGATTGACGTTGTGGCCAGGAGGCACTGATCCAGCTCACATTGTGATTGCACAAAGCAAGAAGGGCTTCTATTCTTCAGTTTTTAGGGCTAAGGGAGCTTTGCAGATTGTGATTTGAGGAGCTGGTGAGACGTTGTTTTCGTCTATGCAGAACAGTGTCTAAGGAGACGAAACCAAGGTAGAGGGAAGCACTACCTCGACGGATTTCTAACTAAGAAATCCAAATCCGAATTGCAGCAGCAAAGGGGGATTTGAGAGGAGTGATTCGACAGTTGGCAAGAGGATTTCCAGGAGGGAAGTCGAGACTCAGAGGGAGTCTAGAAGAGGAGCAGAGAGGGCAGTGAACGGATTGAGGGATTAGGACAGATTCGATGGGGCTCCCAATTTTGTCATATGGAAGGCCAAGATCCTGGCAATCCTGGATAAACATCGCATCAAGGACTATGCCTTGAAACCCGTAGTTGTCTCAGTTGACCCTAATACAAATGAGAAGTATGAGGAGGCCATGGCGAAGGCGAAATGCATGATCCTAGATGGGGTCAAGGATCATGTCATACCACATATTGCTTAGAAGAACGCAGCAAATGAGATGTGGCAGACGCTGACCACCTTATACTAGGGCTCTTCCATGCAGTGTAAGATGTTATTAGAGAATCAGCTGAGGTCATATCAGATGCAGAAAGGAGAGGAAATAGATCACTTCCTCATCAGGTTGCAAGGAATTCGTGACCAACTTACTTCTACGGGGTCTACACCGGACCCGGAGTTTATGGTCAGGACTGCTCTAAATGCAGTCTCTGAGGATTGGGAGACGTTTGTCCAAAGCATTTTGAGCAGAGCGACACTCCCCAGTTGGGAAGAGATGTGGGCAGCTCTTCGACAGGAAGAGATCAAGAGGTTGACCAAGGCGAGGAGTAGTGGTAAGGGGGTTCGAGTCAAGAAAGAGGAGGAGGAGGATGTGGCTCTGGCATTTGCAAGACAACAAGGGAAGAGGAAGAAGAATGACATCTCCAAGGTCAAGTGCTTCAATTGTGGGGAGCTGGGACATTATGCCTCTCAATGCCCCAGGAAGAAAGGCAAGGGAGAAGCTTCCGACTCAAAGACAGCTCCAGCAAAGACGGAGAAGGATGTCGAGACTGATGACGATTGTGCCATGAGTGCTCATGCGCCTCTAGAGAAGAGGTGGGAAACATAGAGTTGTAGTCAAGAGGACTACATGCAGGGGCAGGATCCTTGAGGTACCCAAACTCTTGGATTACATCTAGCTACAGGAACCCTTAACAACAGTAGCATGATGACATGTGTCGGGTGGAGCAAAGTGTGGTGGAGCGGCAAGGCAGGGCTAGAGTGCAGAAGTCTACAGCAGCGCAGCAAAGGTTCCAGCAGTCCGAGAGGTACATAGGTGTTTGCAGAAACGCGGTGGCAGTAGAGGGAGCACAAGATAGCAGCAAAGGTAGCTTCAGCTTCACGAGGCTTCCAGACTGACCGGGATGTCAATAGATTGGGGAAGTCAGTTACCTACTTCTTAGTAATTGAGTTGTAGTGCAACAATTAGCAATGGCAGTGCTATGGGCAGCATGATGATGCATGTTGAGAGGGAGCTGCAATACAGATGTAGCAGTAGCAGTGGCAGTGTCATGGGCAGCAGTACAGGAAGCAGCAATGTAGAGGATGTGAGGCAGCAAGCCAAACATTAGCACAAGTACCGATGTGGAGGATCAGTGTGATGTTTCTATGGTGAAGCATTACTAGAGCACATTCCTCGCTAAGAGGGGGTGTTAATTTTTGGTAGCATCGAATGTGCTCTAGCCATGAAAATTGGTGGAGATGCTAAGGCACATGAGATCTCCAAGACCCAGAAATTCTTTGGGGAAATTCCACCCGGATGTAGAGATTTTAAAATAATTAATATTTTTAATGAGACCCTAAGTCTAAACTTAGGAAAATTAAAATATTAATGTGTATTAATATAATATGGGTGAGAAAGTTCTAAATAACGAGGATCAAGTCCGATCTAATCTTAGCCATTGATTAGGCACTTAATCTCGGTCGTTTAATCGTCGACAGGAAAAGTATAAGAGGAGGCTTGAGGGTCAATTGGAGACACACCAAGAGACCAAGTGAGATCAGTCAGTTCGAATTTCTGGGGCGAGGTTTGCTGAGGAAATCAAACAAGTGATTAGTTGCAGTGAGGGGCAGTTCGACAAAAGGCCGAAGAATACATATCAAAGAGGCAGCTAAGAGCCGGAAGAGGTAGTGCAGAGCGTATCTGTCTTCAGAGAGAGGTACTACTGCCAAGGAAATTCCCTGAAGGGTGAACCATTTCTAGCACCCTAGTTGTATATAAAATCTGCTTAATAATAAAACCCTCTATATGCTACACCAGTTTTCCCACATTGGGTTTTTCCGGGGACGATTGTCCAAAAATAACGGTGTCCCTTGTGTTGTCTCGGTTTATTTCAGTTGTTGATCTGTATATTTGTGCAGGTTGCATTTGTGTTTACTTCGATATTTATGCATTTAAATAACTTGTTAATGCAAAGAACAAGTAGGAGATAGTAAACCAGAAAATGCAATAGGGGTTTCTAATGTGTTAGATTCAAGGATTTTCAAACTTTGGACCCTGGAACATCTGCCAAGTGTATGGTGCAACTATGGAGCTGGTTAGGCATTGTGAACCAAGTGCATCATCCTCATCACAAAGGTGGAACACAAGCAATCGATGAGTGTTGTTGGGAATCCATGAAGTAATATCTACTATTGGGAAGACCCGTGTGTTGATTTGTGGTAGCATCGGATGTGCTCTAGCCACGAAAAGTGGTGGAGAGGCTAAAGCACATGAGATCTCCAAGACCCAGAAATGGTTTGGGCAGAATCTAACTAATTTGGAAGATATCAAAATAAGTAATATTTTTAATGGAGTCCCTAAGTCTAAACTTAGGGAAAATAAAATATTAATGTGAATTAATATAAAACTGACTTAGAATGGTCCAAAAGTCATGGATCAAGCCAGATCTAATCTTAGCCGTTGATTAGGGACTTAATCTCGACCGTTAATGGACCAACAAGAAAAGTATAAGAAGAGGCTTGAGGGTCAGTTGGAGAACACACTGAGGTAGGCCAGTTAGATCGATTTCTGGAGCAGGGTTAGCTGAGAAATTCGAACTACTGGTCTGGAGAGCATCAAGAGGCAGCAAGTACGGAGCAGAGAGTCAGGATCAGCAACAGAAGACCAGCGCAGAGGCAGGAGAGGCAGACGCTGAGGCAGCAGGAGACTGCGCAGTCACTAGAGGGCCTGCGTGGGTGACGCAAAGAGGCCCAGGGCTGATGCAAACAAGCAGGGGCTGGCGCAGAGTGTCTGGGAACCACGCAAAGGTTAGCCAGGCTGACGCTGGGACTAGGAGGAGTGCTCGAGGATTTTTCTCTCTGTTGGGTAAGCCAGTTTGACACCCGGTTGTACTGAAGAATTGTTGAATAATAAAACCCTCCATTGCTGCACTATTTTCCCACATTGGGTTTTTCCAGGGACTGTTGTCCAAAATATATGTATCGATGTGTTGATTCTTGTGCATGTGTTTGTTTCTGTATTATGGTGTGATATCTGCAGCAGAATTTATTTTAATGTTTATTGAAGGAATTTCATAAATAACTTATTCAAAATAAGTAGGTAAAGTAAATCAAATGTTGCAGCGATAGAATTTTCACATGGTATCAGAGCGAGTAATCAAAGAAAGGAAGGGAAAATCAATTATGGGTCGAGACAATGATGCAGAGGCATCCACGTCAGGGGACTCGCACAGATTTTTAGAAAATTGCACAAGGGATTTCGATTTCTCCATGTTGGCTTCTAGGATGGAAGAAGAAGTGGCTTGTATGACTAGTTTTGCATCATCAGAAGTATGGTATATAAATAGTGGAGCCTCTTGGCATATGACGGAATCAGGGAATGTTTCTCAGAGTATCGAGAAGAGAAGATGAACTTTCAAATCACCATGGGGAACAAGGCAAAGTGTACTCCAGTAGGGAAGGGTACCATAGTTTTTCAAACAAAATCAGGAGAATGGTTACGCGCCACAAATGTGTTGCATGTACTAAGATTGGGGATGAACTTACTTTCCGTGTCGCCACTTCAAGGCAAGGGCTATGACGTCTACTTCATCAAGGAGAAGGTATATGTCAAACAACCGAGCTGGAAAAAGAAATTGCAGATCGGGATCAAAAGCAACAGGTTGTACAGATTACAACTAGAATCACCAATGGCACTAATAGGCAATCATGGAGACAAGGACATGAATGAACTATGGCATAGAAGAATGGGACATTTGCACCATGGGGCTCTGAGAATTCTCAAGAGCACTGTAACAGGAGTTTCGGATCTTAGTATAGAATGAGATGATGTATGCAGAGGAAGTGCTCTAGCAAAGAATGCCAAAGCAGCATTTCCTAGGAGTAAACACAAGGCCAAGAGTGTACTAGGATTGATAAACTCAAATATCTGTGGACCTGTGTCCACCAAAGCTCTTAGTGGTGCTGAGTATTTCCTTACCTTCATTGATGACCACTCAAGGAAAACTTGGATTTATTTTCTGAAAACCAAGGACGAGGTTTTTTGTCAATTCAAAGAGTTCAACGCTCTGGTGGAGAATCTTACTGGGAAGAAAATAAAAGTTTTGCGCTCAGATAATGAAGGAGAGTATGTCGATAAGGACTTCACTGATTTTTGCGCTAAGGAGCGCATCAAAAGAGAGTGGACAACTCCGTACAATCCGGAGCAGAATAGAGTAGCAGAAAGGAAGAACAAGAATATTATAGAAGCAACTAGAGCCATGATGTATGCTCTGGATATGCCAAAATTCCTATGGGCAGAAGCATGCAACACAGCAGTCTATGTTCAAAATGGGACTCCTCATCGAGCATTGGGCAAGATTACTCCAGAGAAAGTTTTCACAGGGAAGACACCTGAAGTCAGTCATTTCAAGATATTTGGGATTTTATCATATTGCCGCATACCTGAGGGAAAGAGGAAAAAGCTGGATCAAACTGTGGAAAAGGGATATCTAGTGGGATATAGCGAGAATGCTAAGGCATACAAAATCTATCTTCCAAGGAGCAGGAAGGTAGTGGTTCACCGAGATGTAAAGTTCATGGAGGATAGGGCTTTCAGACAATCTCGTGAGATGCCTTCCAAGGAGCAGTCAAAAGAAGAGCCGTTGGTTAAACCTCTTCAACCAACAGAATTAAAGAATTCTTCCTCGAACCAAGAAGATTCACAGGATGAGGAGGAGTTAACAGAGGCACCTGCTGGCAGAGGAAGAACTAGCAGAGAACTTCTTTAGATTCTGCGAGATGCAGAGGACTTCATCAGTGCGCCAAGAAACAATAAGAGCGAGCAAAAACAGCCAGATAGATATCAGGGATTAGTAGCTCAGGATGGGGAGCCTGCAAGTTTCCAAGAGGCAGCACAACATCAAGTTTGGCTAGATGTGATGGTTCAGGAGTACAACTCCATAATGGTGAACGATGTCTGGGAGATAGTGCCAAGGCCACAAGACAGATCAGTAGTAGGTTCAAGATGGATCTACAAGATCAAATACGCTGCAGACGACAGTCTTGAGAAATACAATGCCAGGTTTGTGGCTAAGGGGTATGCTCAAAAGGAAGGAATAGACTACGAGAAGACCTTCACCCCTGTAGCCAGGTATACATCTATTAGGACCGTGATATCTCTTGCAGCTTAGATGGGGTAGGAGATTCATCAGATGGATGTAAAAACGGCTTTTCTGAGGGGGGTAATAAAAGAAGAGGTATACATTGAACAACCAAAGGGCTTTGAGACACATGAGAAGAGTCTCATGTATCCAGATTAAAGAAAGCCTTGTATGGACTAAAACATGCACCTAGAGCATGGTATGGTCGAATCGATGGCTACTTCTAGAAGATGGGATTTGTCAAGAGTGACATGGATCTGAATCTCTACTATCTGGTTATAGAGAATGAACCACTAATCTTAGTATTATATGTGGATGACCTCTTTCTAATAGGATCATCCAGGCTCATTGGGGAATGCAAGAAGAATCTAGCCACAGAATTTGATATGAAGGATTTGGGACTAATGCATTACTTCCCAGGGTTAGAAGTTTCGCAGCAGAAGGAAGAGATCTTCCTTGGGCAAGAGAGGTATGCTACAAAAATCCTGAAAAGATTCAGGATGGAGGACTGTAGACCCATGACTACTCCAATGATCACCAACTAGAAGAAGATTGATGCATCAGAAGACAAGGATGTTGATCCCACCCTATACAGGCAGCTCATAGGGTCCCTGATGTATCTAGTCAATACCAGGCCAGACATTTGCTATGCTGTCAACACCCTCAGTCAGTTCATGGTGGAACCGAAGAGGGCGCACTGGGCAGCAGCCAAACACGTTCTCAAGTATTTACAGGGAACAATTGATTATGGACTCTTGTACACCAGGGGTAAGGATATTAGATTGAGTGGATTTACTAATGCAGATTGGGCAAGAAGTTCAGTGCATCGGAAAAGTACCTCTAGCTATTGTTTCAACATTGGATCAGGAATGACTTCCTGGTGCAGTAGGAAACAGAAGTCTGTGGCTCTGAGCTCATCTGAGGCAGAATATATGGCGGCGAGCACAGCTTCGTGTGAGGCCATATGGCTTAAAAATCTGCTTGTGAACCTATTCAGAAGGAAAACAAAGGTGATCAAGATCATGTGTGATAATCAAAGTTGCATCAAGCTCTCTGAGAATCCAATGTTTTATGATCGTTCAAAACATATTGATATCCAGTGTCACTTTGTCAGACATTGTGTCCAACGAGGAGCTATACAGTTGAGCTACACTCCTACAGGAGAACATGTGGCAGACATCCTCACCAAGTGATCCGGATTTAAACAGGAACGCAATAAATTACAAAGATAACCATAAACATAGAGATGCAGGGGAAATAATACTTCATTTCATTAATGTAAAATACTGAAATATGCTTACAAACAGAAATGGAAATAAACCAGCTAGGGCAATGGTAGCTTATCTCTGAGAAGAGCTGTGGCGGCTACATGCCTCTGAACTGTGTTACAATGAGGCTCGAAGGCCTATTTATTGTTGAGAAACAATGGAAAATTCTTAACATCCCAAAACCTAACCCTAGAAGATGAAATGCCAAATTGTGGGCCTCGTTTGGGTAAATTGGTACATCAATTTCCTGGGGTCGTAACTTTGGCTCCCGATCTCCATTTGACGCGTACAATAGCTCGTTAGAAATATATATTTGAGAACTATAACTTTGGGAAGAGAAATATCAGTCCATGGACCATGTTGGTCCCAGATTTCCCAAAAAATGTCGTTTAGGGCCTCAAAATGGCTCCGGAAGTTTAGGACCTAAAAAACAACTAAAAATAGTAAATTGTGCTACAATTACGGAAACTGAAAAACTGAAAGATATAGTCGTGGGGGTCCAAATGGGATAGGTGGGTGGCCACCAACATCCACCTGGATCACAAAATGAGCTATAAATTTTAATGCGTCTCTATTCATTTGATTAATGCAAAAAGGCTTGAGGGGCTTTTCCCAGTTGGGTCCCCATAGAGAAAAAAACTGTGCATGTGCTTTATTTCTTGTTGCATGTCTAAGATTTTTGTTCTAAATTGTGAATTGAATTCCACATATTAATTGAGTAGAATTGCGTCTATTGATTTAGATTAAAATTTCTTGAGTAGTTGCAATTCTATCATCAGATTTGTACAAAGGATGTCAAAATCAAGGAAGAAGTAATAATTTGAGTTTTCGTCCTCTTTACTTCTTACACTTGCAAGATTAAGATTTTTGGGATGGTTGTCTAGGGAATGAACCTTTCAAAATTACTATAATTCTGAAATTTTTTGATTGGGGGCCAAAAATTTGAGTTTGAAGCAGATTTGAAGGGTTGTACTTAAACTCACTTTGACTCACTATAGAAGAATTTCTTGGAGGCATGAATTGGTGCTTAGAGGAGGTCTTAAATTTTATCTTTGGATCTTGGATTTCACATTTTATTTGATTCCATAATAAGATAATATATTCCTTTTAGGTTTTCCTCTTGGATGGGCTTTCCCTTGCTTGGAGCCTATATTTTGTGTCCATTCTCTTGAGTGATCTTCTTGGTTTATTCTCTTTATCATTCTTTTATGAAAATAATTTAACTAATAATCTCATAAGCTAACATCAGTTCACAATATTTTATCAACGATAAGGAGAATTGTTTAAGTTGTTTCCTTACTAGATTCTCAACAATATTGGATGTATTTCTCTCAATTTTTATGGGCTACACAAGTCTTTCTCTTTGCACCTCTCAGAATTGTGCTTATTAGATATCTTCTCAAGTGTTACTCTGCCACTCTACTCTCTCTAGATAATACACTCTATTCTAGTTATCCATATCACTAGAATTTATAAACTTATCACTATAATTTCAATCCTAGGAGAAATTATTCACTTTCCTACCATCTTCAAGTACCAAGAATGTCGATGCTATACTCATTTTTGAAAAACTTGAAGAATTGTTTTGAAGGGAGTATTAGATATCTAAACCATTCATTTTGGGAGGTAGTGTATATGATGAAATATTCCATATTTGGTAGCCATTAATCTTCTCCAATGCATGAAATTAAATATTGTTGTTGCTTGCCATCTCAAATAAGGATTTGAATAGTCAATTCATATTCTCACATACAAAGGGTTGAAAAGCTAGTGCATCTATCACAAAGAAAGTGTTGTTAGGTCTATTCTAGTGAATTGGAGGTCGGAAATTCATTCCTGTGTTGAATCATCATTGAAGGTTAGTGTATTATATTTGTGTTTTCTTTAGATTCATGTAAACTCCTTGCAAATAAACTTGTGGCCAAGGAAGGACATGAAGAGTGGCGAGTTCACATCATAAATCATTTTTACGCTTCGAAAATTTGTTCACCATTTGGAAATGATACATTGAGTTAGTATTACAACTGACATAGCTTACATATCCAATGTAGAATATTTACATTTCTGCACTACAGATTACTAGCTTTCCCTTGTCCTATTCTCTGTCAATCACAAAATTTTTCAATCCCATGTGCAAAAATAATCTCTTCCCCATTACATTTAGTTTGATGCATAAGAGCATGAGTGGATGACCATAAGGATTCCTTTCAATTTTTACAATTGGAAGCTAGCTTCTTGTTTCCAAACTTTGAATTCAACAACCTTGGTTCAAGCCACACAGTTGACTCTATCACCATTATGTTTGTCCTTTTAGAATGGAACATAAATTATTTCTTTGTTGAAAGAATAATTGACACAAATAAAATATGTGGTGCATGCACTGAGCATGACAACTAGAATGTTTGTTTGTTCATTTATTTCCTATGGTTTGGATGAATGCAAAGACACTTTAAACTGAGCCTACGTTGAGCCCTCCAAATATTCGCACAGACCAACACGTAACCCAAGTCGACAAGGGGGTTTGGAATTAGTTGAAGTATCTCAGTTTTATTTCACAAGTTGGGTCATTTCCCCTTAGGGTAAAAATGTTTGGAAAAAAAAACATAAGACAAAGAACCAAGATATTTATTTCTCAGGCAAAAGTTTGAATTCTCATGTTGGGTCAAAACACTATGGGTTCCCCAAAATGTTGTAAGTGTGAAGTAGAACATGTGGTATATCACTCCCTGGATAACGTTTTTGTTGTAGTGATATTATATTGTGGATGGGTGTTGTTTCTTCTTCATTGGTTCATATTTGTGATCAATTTTTAAAGTGTAAGTTTGACAATGAAGAAAATAACCAAAGATGATGAAGTATTAGAATTACTTAACGCTCTCATACTCTTTGCAATGGATGATACAATAAACATCAACCAAGAAACTCTTTTCGACATTATAATTTGTATGCAAAATGCACATGACAAGATACATTTTTTGAAGCTAGAATCTCAGTTGTAATGAGATTAGCTTCAACATAAGAGTTTTCATTATGAACTTGTTTTTGTTTATAAAAATCCTCCATTTGAGTTTGATCTAGACTCTTGTAAACAATAAGAAACTAATCAAATCAGTGAGGTTGAGGTGGATTCAGTGCCTAATGCAAAATGAATATTACATAAAGATGAAGAAGTTCTAGTTGAACTTCACAAGCCCATCATCAGACCTTGGGAAGAGCTTGTCAACAATAGAAACATAACTATTCTTGGATATGACAAGGATGTGTCCTTTCATATTCTAGAATACTCTAATCCCATCCAATTTCATAGTGCTAGATTTATTGAACATGACTCATCTTCACATGTTCTCAATTATTCTCCTCTTCCAAAATAATGTCATATTTCGAGATACCAACATCGTGAGAAGATTGGCCATGTGAAAGATCATTTTTTTATCTTCACCTATGTGAGAATTGTGGTAAGCACACTCATCATTAAAAAAAATGCTTTAGAAACAAACCTTTTGTAGAAAAAAAGTTTCACCTTAGATGGATTTGTTCTTGGAAATATGCTTCCATAACCAATTAGAAGATATTGCATTCATACCACATAATGTGTTCTCGAGTATTGACATATCTTGCAGTTGATATTTCTTCATCTTCTCACAACATTGTATCTGACAGGGGAGAATTAATGGTCATCTACAATCTTCAATGTTAAGTCAAGTGAGCCTAAGCTATAGCCTGAAAATACTTCCTGAGCCTAGAGCCAAAGTCGACCATACCTATAGTCATAGTTATAACTAGAGACAGAGCAATGCCTCGTGATCATGTCTTTGGTTGGTGTACTTCCCGAAACCACCACAGGTTGAGATCTCAATGATATACCTTTCCACCACATTAGGGAGCACATCCTCTAGCAGAATACTTCATCTTCTAGCCACATTTGGAACTGTTCTAGCACATGCATCAAGATTTCCAGGTTGAGATCTCAATGGTCTCCCTTTTCACAACATTAGGGAGAAATTTCTTTAGCAGAATATTTCAGTTTCTAGCCATATTTGGAACTATTCCAAGAACTTCATTGAACATTCCAATGTTGGTGGTTAGCCTTGAACCACCACCAGTTGAGACCTTGAGTTATCCAACCTTATACCATCATTTCAGAGAATGCATTAAGTCAATTTCCGCCATACTTTTTTGCATTTTTGTATTTAAACTCTCTTCTTGAACTCATATATACCCATTTGGATTTTGGGAGGGGGGTTGGTGTTGTTGGACACCTAATTCGTGAAGGGTTATAGTGTGGAATATGAACAACCATTGGAGTTCAAGATACCATTTGGAATATCAAAACTAAGGGTCATAAGACATTATATAAATATGTATATCATTGTAAATAAAATGCATAAATTTATCTTAATAGTGTCTATCATTTTATGAGTGTTTAACAATTATGGACATTAAAAATGTTTTGAGTAAATTTTAGATATGTATATTAAAATGGAAAATTTAGAATTTATATAGACTATATGTATGATTTTTTTTTCTATTTCAACGAACCATTGAATTTCACAAATTTTATAAGTTGATGATATCTATTATAACCAAAACAAACTACTGCAATCGAATAGTTAAACTTCAAAGATTTTATAAGTTGATTGTATCTATTATATCCAAAATTACCATAATATTATATGTTTTTTTTAATGTTATTACAATATTAACTAGAACCATGTGGTGGCAATGTCACTTCTCTTGCTTTTTTTCACATTGCCACTAGATGGCTTTGCAAGAATGACATAGACCTGTGTGTGAAAATAATATTCTTATGAAATACACACACACACACACGCACACACACACATTAAAAAATTCATAACATTATTCATGATTTTAATATATATATATATAATATTCTAAAGTATTTGAAATTTGAAATTTGTTATTATTTACTAAAAGTTTTGCTTTAGAAAATAATTACTTCCTTTTTTAAAGAGAAATATGGATTACATTCTTTCATTTTCTATATTAGTCCTTTATGGATCTTTAAAAGAAGTCTTTTTCCTGAGCCACAACACACGACACACAACACAACACAACACCACATTAAAATTTCATACATTATCATGATTTTAATATATATATAATATTCTAAAGTATTCTAAAGTATTTGAAATTTTAAAAAAGTTTTGCTTTAGAAAAATAATTACTTCCCTTACTTTTAAAGAGAAAATATGGATTAATTCTTTCATTTCTATAGTTGAAGTCTCTTTATGGATCTTTTAAAAGAAGTCTTTCTTCTGAGGAAGTATTGATGAGTTTAATAACATGGGCATATTATTTACCTTTTGTTGACTTGATGGTTACTATTATTCTCAAATATTGTTTAACAATAAAGTTGCATGGATGATTACTAAAGCATTTTTTTCATCGCCCTTTTAAAAATGCCATGACAAACATTCATTCCTCGTTATTTTTAGTAATGGGTTTGTTGTATATGTTTCTCGAAGGAAATTTTTGGTTATGAAACTTTGTCGAGAAACCAACTTGACTAGTCTTTAGGTTCAAGTTGGCCCTTGAACGAGAGGGGCTACCTCAATATTACAAGGCTTTTAAACTTTGTTCACAGTCGCTAGACAAAATCCTATGAAGCACAATGGTCCGATCTATTATTTTTTGTAGGTGGTTGATGATGAGTATTCAATCTCTGCTCAGAAATAAAGCCTTGTCTTGTCGAAACTTGATCAAAGTGCCAACACCTAGCTTTGATGGGAAATTGCTACCAAATGTTCTCTCTTCTTCTCAATTTCCATATCCTTGACTTGTGTGGAGTCTTTTTTGAATGAAATAAATTATACCTCCTACTTTTCCCCCTTTTACTAGATGAGAAACTTTTGTCGATATTTCCTTTGATGATGCCTTGTCACAGCTGCAATGTACTATAAGTTCTTTTGGAAAAAGATGCACATAATTCACTAATACATTAAATTTCTTGAGAATATGGGGAAGTTTTAAATGTTTTCTTTCTTTAGTAACCTTGACCATAATAGATGATGTTGCCGGAATTTTAGCGTCAAACTACTTGAGATTGAAGTAAAGGGCGTTCTGAAGAGCATTACCTCCCAAAAGTAATGGTGTTGTTACAATGATATCTATTAAAAAACAAATGGAAATAAGACAAGTTGTGCAACATCCAATTTTGACCATGACTTTATACAAAACAAAACTTAATAACGTCAACACCATTCGTTGAAAAATGCAAGGGTTTTAAACCAAGCAATGAACCTATCCCTATATGCTTCTTTGTCCTGCAATGCTTTTTGCATTGAAAGATATTTCTTTTGTTTGATTTACTGTACAAATCTTCATCTGTGCAATATTCATTTAGAATAATATTCACTTTAACATACCGATAGAGTAATGAATACAAAGAAAACGTTCCATCTTTTCTGTTATCATTTTCCCTCATGACCATGAAGACATAATTCAGAAGAGAAATTAGTGTAAAATTATATATGATCAATGCAAAATCCCTCCATTGCATCTTAACGATCATGAATATGATCAGGAAATCCATTGTTTAAAATATATAGAGGAATTATGTCTGTTGGATTGTGTTATATTCTTTCCACATAGTTAATAGGGGGTTTGAGGGGTACCTGTAACCCCACTTTATGGGGTCTGGGGCAGCGCCCTGGAAAATTTT
>APFE031574894.1:140147-215913 GCA_000404065.3 Pinus taeda | reverse complement strand
GGTAAGTCTCTTATCATTCTTGTTCTTTATGTTGATGATCTTATCCTTACTGGTAGTGATCCCAACCTTATAAACCATGTGAAGTCCAGCCTTAAAAAGTAGTTTGAAAGGACACACTTAAGACACTTGCATTATTTTCTTGGTATTCAAGTCTTGCAATCACATGGAAGACTATCAGCCAACCCCTTCTCCCTTTCAGTCTGGAGCCAAACTTTCAGTCACTTGTACTTCCCCTGAAGTTGGTGCTACCTTATACCGTCAACTTGTAGGAAAACTTTTGTATCTGACCCATACTTGTCCTGACCTTTCCTTTGTTGTTGGCGTTATTACACGGTTTATGCAAAACCCACATGAAAGTCATTGCAAAGCAGCTAAAAGAATACTTCGTTACGTTCAAGGTACAGTTTAGTTTGGGATTCATTACATGCAGAAGCGTCTCCTATATTGGTTGGTTTCACTGATTCCGATTGGTTTGGTGACCCTGATGATCAAAAGTCTACTACAGGTTCTGTGTTCACTCTTGGTTCTAGACCTATTACATGGGTTTGCAAGAAATAAAGTGCCATTTCTCTTTCTTCAACAAAAGCAGAGTATCGTGGCACCATAGAAGCTAGTAAGGAAGCCCTATGGTTTCATCAAATCCTGTCAAAGTTTGGCTTTCAGCAGCAGCATCTAAAAACACTTTGGTGTGATAATCAAAGTGCCATTCAACTATGCAAAGATCCAGTCCAACACCAACGCAGCAAACACAGTGAACTACACATGCACTTCATCAAAAAGCTCATTCATGACCATGTTCTTGAAGTGCAATATTGTTCAACCAATGATCAAGTTGCAGACATCTTTACAAAGGCTCTCATAGAGGCGAAGTTTACTAAACTTCGATTTATGTTAGGATATTCTGACACATAGGAAATAGTTAAGTATAACTTGGTCTAGTGTTGAGTTAGGCGAAGTGTGTTTCTTTACTATGTACTTTTGTAACTTACAATCCGATGGTCACGATATGTGTTAGACATGAAGTGATCCAACGGTTCATTCTCTCCTCAATATTACCAACACTTGATCTGTGGCTTAACACTCGATTGGCCCATGATCTCTATTTAAAGAGCATGGAGGGTCATTTGTAGGGTGACAGTTCATGAGAGAAGCTTATGTAAATTTTCTTTCTTTTACATTAATAAATTGCTGAAGTGGCCGCGTTGGCTCAGGCTGTGGACTATTTCCCTCTTTGAGGGTTTTAACTGCTTCAAGAATACTGGTGTACTAATCTGTGATTTGTTTGTGAGCGGTGTCCCTTGGTGTTCTTTCTAAGGAACTTACCCTGTAAATTCTTACAATATTCATCCTCGTCGCTCAACTAATTTTCTTAAAGTAGCAACAGAAGATTGGCGTTGGTCTTAAACATCAAATTGTGCTTGGAGTTCTTATTTGAATCTATATGGATTGACAACCCACCTTTGCTTTGTTTCGCTGCTTGGAGTTCTTATGTAGATCTTGATGGCATTGCTAGCTTGGGGTTACTTGGCCCTCTTGGGGTTACGAGCCTCATTACTCTTTTGATGGTCAATGGCATTTGTCTCTACTCAAGCATTGTTTCAGTTCCTAACCAATGCCATTTTTTTTAGAGCATCCATGTGATAGTTGTTGGTGTTTGCCATCCTTGTGCTTCTACGACCAATACTCTTCTGCATCAGAATTAAACCATGTTCTTTAAGTTTACTTGGCCCTCTTTCTCAAAGTTTTGGCCATATTTACTCATTGGAGCTTTCATCCTCCACAAGCCTCATGCTCTTGCCTTTCAATGCATCTTTGTGGAATCTTCTTTAGTTTCAGCTCCAAGATGTTTTAACGTTGGTGTTACTCTCTTCTAGAAGCCTTGTTCTAGTGCCTTGCTAGAATAGAATCTTAAATCTCTAACGCTACCAAACCAAGAATCTCAACAAAGCTACTTTGCACAATGAAACAATATAATGCAGTAAAGCAATCATGTGCACAATAAGAATAATAACAACAATATATGTAATCCAACTTCTTTATATTATCAACATATAATACAACAGTCTAGGGCCCCATACAAGGGGTAATGACCGTCAAATATCCACAAGTACAAGAATACAAGATACAATGACAATCTTGTTGATCTAGTGCACAATCATAGCCTTTATGTCGTATCTAGTCCTGTCGGTCCTTCGCTTATGATCTACTCTCTAGTTGCCCCTTAGGCCATCAAGGAACAACACATAGAGACTTTAGGAGGGTTCCCTGCTATCACTGCTGCAAGTCACATCTGCTACAATGAACTTTGGCTCATCCAATATGCTCCTCTAGGCTAGCCAATACCTAAACATCAATCTACCTTCTTAGCAATCACTTTGGTCCATCAAAGTTCTATACGTTAGGCTCCAAACATCACCCACCTTTAGCTGCCAAGTTCCCTTTGTGACAACTTATCCAGGGCTACACTTGGGCTACCTACACGTTGCCCTCCAATAGTCCAAAGGTGCCCAATACAACTGTCTAACGTTCACTGTAGAAACTGCCCACTAGTTAGGGCTTCTAA
The DNA here is from genome assembly GCA_000404065.3 of Pinus taeda. Taxonomy (NCBI): domain Eukaryota; kingdom Viridiplantae; phylum Streptophyta; class Pinopsida; order Pinales; family Pinaceae; genus Pinus; species Pinus taeda. Next base: position 213,350 of record APFE031574894.1, on the reverse strand, counting down.
CCTCCACGTCATCCCTTCCTCCTTGGCTTCTACAGGCTGCAAAATTATCCAAACACTAGGACTAATCCACTAGCATTCAACTCTACACAAAACACATCAACCATGCATACCTCACGTCATAAAGTGCTAATGTAGACTATTGTCCTTGGTTGTTCCTAGTTAGGGCACCTAGCACACTACAACAACCCTATTAAACTTACCCAATCAGCCCTCCAATAGTTGTGGCTTCCCTCCATAGTAATCTTCCAATACAAGGCTATAGGTCTGGGCTAAAACCAACCCCCAAACAGACCTCCCAACACTCTTGCACATCCTGTGGATTCTCTGTAACACTTACAGCAGTATTGCAGCACCCTTGTACATGTGTTTTAGGTTTGCGGCCTTCCTACAAAGCATAGCTAGAGTTGTGGCCCACCTAGGAGAGATAAATCACGATTCACACCAAAACAGTCACAAAACAACTTTCAGCACTTACTTTATTCCTGCGGCTTGCTCCTGAGGTAACTCGGACCTGTAATAGGGAAAGAATCATGTCGAAACCAACCCTCTCTCCTCTACGCCTTGTCATCCACAAACTTCGCTTCCTCAGATGTGTTTACACAAGAGATGAATGCACTTGGATGATTAAAAATGAACTCCAACACCTTATATTTATACCAAACATAAGGACTCCCAAACAACATGTCTTTTGGCACATTCATTATCAAGCCTACATGATTTATGTGCCAAAAACCCATCCTTAAACTTCAAAAAATCATATCTCCACATAGACAACTTGGAATTCAATGATTCTCGATGTGTTGGATTCGTCTCGTCATCCTCTATCATCTTCGTACATCATATGTCTAGTGGGTCTCATGGATTCACACCCACAAGCTCAGGTGCAAAGCCCACACCTTGGGTTCCAAGCCCACAATGCCCTATTGTCGTGCTCCAACCTCCAAACCCCGAACGCTAAGGCTTGAAGTACCTCCCAAGCTACTCAAAAATCAACACTCCCTCTTAGCGAGGGAGGTACTTCCAAGACTAGGAAGTAGCTCATCATCATCATCACTACTTGCAACACTCGCCCAACTCCTGGCGCTCACAACTGCAGCAATCCCTGTAGCATGAACTATGCCTCTCTCAGAAGTGTCGTTGTCACTAGAAGCATCCTGCTTCTTCTTCTTCTCCTGAATCATTTTCCAATCCCTCCATGATTCCTTCTTGGCAACTGTAGAAACACCCTTGTTGATCACGCGCGCTTCTTGGGCTGCAAAGTCTCCCTTTGAACCTGATCACGCGCGCTTCTTGGGCTGCAAAGTCTCCCTTTGATGAAGGGCTTCGATTCCTCGGTGAACACTTTCAAAGCAATCCTCACCATATCAAAATCTAAAATAGTCACACCGACAACAACAAGCTCATCTTTGACCTGAGACAACCTCATCAAATACGAAATCACTCCTTCACCCTGTATCATCTTGGTGGACTTCAACTTATCCTCCAATACTAGTACCTGGTTCTCATTCTTATTATGGAACAAATTATGAAGAGCCATCCACATCTCATGTGCAGTGTTCTTTCTGAACAAATGAGGTATTAAAGGATCCTTCACACCATCTAGGATGATCAATCTCGCCCTCGCATCCAATTCCTTGTACACTTCCAACTCCTTAGGGTTGGTTGGCTTCTTGATCTCTTTCTCGGCGAAGTTTGATCCTTTCCTTCCAAGGACTATAGTTGGATAGCCCTTCCAACCGGTCCTCATACCAGAGACCAACCTGCAACTTTGACATTGTAGTGTCACCTACAATGTGACCAACTCCCTCTTAAGTTGTACTTCGTTGTGCACTCTTTTGATTCACTGTCTCTCAAAGTAGCTCAGACACGCTCTGAAACCATGTTGAATTTCCACGACCCTAGTGCTAGGATAGAATCTTAAATCTTTGAGGCTACCAAACCAAGAATCTCAACAAAGCTACTTTCAACAGCAAAACAATATAATGCAGTAAATCAATCACATGCACAATGAGAACAATAATAACAATATATGTAACCAAACTTCGTTATATTATCAACATATAATACTATTAGTTTTTGGTAGCATCGGATGTGCTCTAGCCATGAAAATTGGTAGAGAAGCTAAGGCACGAGTTCCAAAGAATCCAGAAACCATTTGGTGAAATTCCACCTGGATTGTATTGTATTAAAATAATTAATATTTTTAATGGCATTCCTAAGTCTAAACTTAGGAAAATTAAAATATTAATGGGTATTAATCAAAATATGGGTGAGAATGATTTAGAAGGCGGATCAAGTCAAGCTTTAATCTTAGTCGTTGATTAGAGACTTAATCTCGGTCGTTGAAGTCTCAATGAGAAAAGTATAAGGAGGCTTGGGGTTCATTTAGAAACACACACGTAGAGAACGAATTGATCTGGACTTTGATTTCTGGGCTAGGAAGCTGAAAATTCGAACTGAGTGATCATTCTGCAGCAGAGGGACAAGGATAGTTCGGGAGTACTGACAGAGAGGCGAAGAGAAGCTAGTGGAGGCAACACAGCAGCTAGGAGGACTGACGTTGGGCCAATATGGGCCCATGCAGGCCTGACGTAGAGCCAAAAGGGCCAGCGCAGAAGCAGTAGCTGCCCTCATGCAGAGAGTCGGAACTGCTAGGGAACTGTCAAAACAGCCGGGAAGGTTGACGCAGAAGGCAGAAGAGACAGAGCAGCATGCAGTTGGGCATTGTTGCTAGAGCACTTTCCTCGCTAAGAGGGAGTGTTAGTTTTTGGTAGCATCGGATGTGCTATAGCCATGAAAATTGGTGGAGAGGCTAAGGCACATGAGTTCTAAAGAACCAAGAAACCATTTGGTGAAATTCCACCCGGATTGTATTTTATTAAAATAATTAATATTTTTAATGGAGTTCCTAAGTCTAAACTTAGGAAAATTAAAATATTAATGGGTATTAATCAAAATATAAGTGAGAATGATCTAGAAGGCGGATCAAGTCAAGTTTTAATCTTAGTCGTTGATTAGAGACTTAATCTCAGCTATTGAAGTCTCAACGAGAAAAGTATAAGGAGGTTTGGGGTTCATTTAGAAACACACACGGAGAGAACAAATTGATCTGGAGTTTGATTTCTGGGGCTAGGAAGCTAAGAATTCGAACTGAGTGATCATTCTGCAGCAGAGGGGCAGGGATAGTTTGGGAGTACTGACAGAGAGGCGAAAAGAAGCTAGTGGAGGCAGCGCAGCAGTTAAGAGGACTAACGTTGGGCCAATCTAGGCCCACACAGGCCTGACATAGAGCCAGAAGGGCCAGTGCAAAAGTAGTAGCTACCCTCATGCAGAGAACCAGAACTGTCGGGGAACTGCCGGAACAACCGAGAAGGTTGACACAAAAGGCAGAAGAGACAGCGCAGAGCTAACACAAAGCCTGTAAGGCTGACGCAGGGCCTACGCAAGGCCAGCGCAGAGGTAGCCGGGGTTAGCCAGTTTTGTTGTCGGATCAGCGAAAATCCGTCGGGTGAAGTGAGGTAAAACTCACTCAGTTTTTTGCCATTGTATTTTCTTTGTCATTAGATTGTCGGGAAGGCATCCATCATTGTATTCAGAACCACTGCTTAATAATAGAAAACCCTCAAAGTTGCTACACCGATTTTCCTGCATTGGGTTTTTCCGGGGACTATTTTGTCCAAAAATAATTGTGTCCTATGTATCTTGTTCTTTGCTCAGTTTTTTGTTTCATGTAATCAAATTTAAAGTAGTGTAGGTTGCAGAAGTAATTTACTTCAATATTCAGAAAATAACTTGATAATGTATATTAAAATCAAGTACGAGAAGTCAATTCAGTTGTTGCTACAGTAGCGGTTCCTTGAGACTAGAAATTTTCACAAATACAACAATCTAGAGCTCCCGTACAAGGGACAATGGCCCTCAAATATCCACAAGTACAAGAATACAAGATATAATGATAATCTTGTTGATCTAGTGCACAATCACAACCTCTATGTCGTATCTCGCCCTATCGGTCCTTCACTTACGATCTGCTCTCTAGCTGCCCCTGCCCCTTAGTCCATCAAGGAACAACACATAGAGACTCGAGGAGAGTTGCCTACTATCACTATTACAAGTCACTTCTGCTACAATGAACATTGGCTCATCCAATTTGCTCCTATAGGTTAGCCAATACCTAAGCATCAATTTGCCTTCTTAGCAGTCACTTTTGTCCATCAAAGTTCTACACGTTAAGCTCCAAACATCACCCACCCTTAGCTGCCAAGTTCCCTTTGTGACAACTGATCAAGAGCTATACTTGGGCTACCTACACGCTACCCTCCAATAGTCCAAAGGTGCCTAATACAACTGTCTAACATTCACTGTAGAAACTTCCCATTGGTTAGGGCTTCTAACCTCCACGTCAGCCCTTCCTCCTTGGCTTCTACAGGCTGCAAAACTATCCAAACACTAGGGCCGATCCACTAGCATTCAACTCTACACAAAACACATCAACCATGGATACCTCACATCATAAAGTGTTGATGTAGATTGTTGTCCTTGGTTGTTCCTAGTTAGGGCACCTGGCACACTGCAACAACCCTATTAAACTTACCCAATCAGCCCTCCAATAGTTGCGGCTTCCCTCCACAGTAATCTTCCAACACAAGGCTATAGGTCTGGGCTAAAACCAACCCCCAAACAGACCTCCCAACACTCATGTACACCTTGCGGCTTCTCTGTAACACTTACAGCAATATTGCGACACCCTTGTACATGTGTTTTAGGATTGTGGCCTTCCTACAAAGCACAGTTAGAGCTACGGCCCACCTAGGAGAGATAAACCACACCAAAACAATCACAAAACAACCTCCAACACTTACTTTATTCCTGCAACTTGCTCTTGAGGTAACTCGGACCTGTAATAGGGAAAGAATCATGCCAAAACCAGCCCTGTCTCCTCCAAGCCTTGTCTTCCACAAACTTCGTTGCCTCAAATGTGTTTACACAATAGATCAATGCACTTGGATGATTAAAAATGAACTCCAACGCCTTATATGTATACCAAACATAAGGGCTCCCAAACAACATGTCTTTTGGCACATTCATTCTCAAGCCTACATGATTTATGTGCCAAAAACCCATCCTTAAACTTCAAAAATTCATATCTCCACATAGACAACTCAGAATTTGATGATTCTCGATGCTTTGGATTCGTCTCATCATCCTCTATCATCTCCATCCATCACATATCTAGTGGGCCTCATGGATTCACACCCACAAGCTCGGGTGCAAAGCCCACACCTTGGATTCCAAGCCCACAATGCCCTATTGTGGTGCTCCAACCTCCAAACCCCGAACCCTAGGGCTTGGAGTACCTCCCAAGCTACTCAAAAATCGACACTTTCATCCTTTGAACATTTTGTACATAGGTATCTATCAAGGCCTTGAAGTTGGGACCTGTTGTTGCAAAATCTAGCAGGCCTAGTGCAAATCCCCACTAGGCAAAACCAAACCTTATGGCAACAATAAAAAGTATTGCCATTGTCACCTCAACAACCTTTCTCTTGTTTTTTAGTGGTATTTGACCAAAAGGGAGGCTTCCTAAATTTACCTAAAGGATATTCAATTACTATAGGTCAAGGTAATTTACATGAGATTTATAAGATGGAATAAAGTATTGACAGAGCCTAGAAGGCCTGGATATTCTATGCCAAAGTTCAAGTACTCTATTCATAGACCAATTTGATGGTTGTTATAAGTTAAGGTTTTGTTGATTTTCAATAATAGGGTACCGATGTGATATAATAGCCAAGAGAAAAGGCCTTTTGATAAATGATCAACAAAGGGAGCAAGGCCTTCAAATAGACACAAAGGATTAGGGGTTTTCAATGTAGTTCTATGGCTGAAAACATGCATAAACAACGAGCTATGAATGCCATCAGCCCTAAAGAGGAGGGTTTTACCATGCAACAATGTTAGATTTTGTTTTTATATTATTTATTGATGCAATTCCTACTGTGGAAACCATAAACATCAAACATAAGCTCGTGTTTTAGAAATTTTCCACTTAAAACCCTAACCCTAACCCTAGGTATCTAGGAAAAAGGGAAAAAAAAGGAGATTTAGTTAATTAAATGGATGGTCAACACAATTATTGTTAGTGTTTGTAGCTCAGACAGGTACTTCCATGAGTGTCTACTTATGGAAGTCTTCATTAAAAGTATCCTATGCTTTTTCAGAAGTTCATTTTATTAATTATTGATAAAGTGAACATTATTTTATTAAAATGATTTTTACTTAATATAGTGACTAAAGTTGGTCACTTAATAGTTTAATTAAAAGAGAGCCATTGATCTCACAATTAAATCTCAATTGTTGAAGATTAGGTTTTTGGCTCATGTAAAAGTTATAAAAGAAAGAGAGGGCAAAAGTCAAAGACACGCTACACATTCATTTCACAAGTCACGTGGGTGAAGGAGAAAATAACAAATCTGATTTTCAGCCATTAGTGAGAATTTCAGAGAAAGAAGGCACCTAGGCTTCAACAAGACAGGCAACCAATTAGCAGCAAGGAAAGGAGCAGTCAGACAGCCCAACAAAGCAGTTTGTACGGTAGTTAATATAGATTTTGTATTGCCATACAGATTTGAGGGCAAGTTGCTTTGATTTTCATGCAAATTGTAATTTTCAAGCTTCTTGTTCGCTTGATTAATTCTCAGAGCCATTTTTCCTTGTGAGAAATCTCTTGTAAGTTCTAAAGATAATTTTGAATGATGAACAGATCTAGAAGGGCAAAAATATTTGTGTACTATGTGATTGCTTTTCTCGTTTTCTACTGCATGCAAAAGTTAATATTACGAGCAAACTAACCAGATTTGGTTTGTTTGCTTAGATTGTTGGTTTTAGGATATTTTAACAATTACGACTAGTGCCTTGTCCTAAATGGGCTAAATGGAATCTTCTAGGGAAAAACTCAATGAGAACGGCTTTGATGGAGTAAGACCGGATGACTAGGGAATCCAATTTTAAAACCCTAACAATTTTCCTTCTAAGGAGAGAATTTAAATTTAAGAAATGCACACTCGAAGTTTCCTTAAAGGCTTCTAAGCAAACAATTTTGCATGATATAAAGGAGCAAGATTTCAACATAGATATAGCAATTAATCATGGCACAAAAATAGAAACCCTACTACACAAGTACAGCATGCAAAATATAGAAATTAGCATGAAACTTACAAAATTCTCCAAATAAACACTTCATTCAATCCCATGAAAACATCTCCATATAAAAATCCATCTCCAAGAGAATTTGCACCATAGAAAGATCACACTTTGGCCCAAGTAGAAGAAAAGGACTAATTCGCACTCTCTAGAAGAAGAAGAGTGATGAATATGTCATAAGGAAAAAGTGGAGTAAGGTCTCCTCTATGTATATGAGGAGTAACTAACCTTACTTCCACTAAATTTACAAGCAAAGAACTAAAACAAGTTTGCTTAAGTGTTCAACAAGTGAGAGGTTACAAGCCAACCTCATAATAGCTCAAAAACATGATAAATAATGCCAAAATAACCCACATGTGTGGGAAAATAAGCTCCTTCACTATGACATCATCCTGCATGAATACTCAAAATGCCATAAGCAAGTGATAAATGGGTCATGAGTGCTCCATACTCCGAGAAATAACTCAACGTACATGGCTATGCCTCCAAAAGTGCCTCCAAAACCATGACGTCATCACCAAGGTGACCTAAGTCACCCTTCTAAGGGCAATAGGGGTGATATGGCACCATCATGCTCAAGCATTGGGGCCTACTAGTGATGTGCAAGCCCTCCCCTATCATCTCAAGAATAATCATCATCACCTAAGATCCATAACAAGCAAAACCCAACAAACAGTGTCAAGGTCAGCCTAGGGGCATCCTGGGTCCATCTAGGCACATCATCAATAAATCAAACACTAAGCGCCAATGGCTCAACATTTCAGCATTTGAGGATACTCGGGTGAATTAAGTAGCATGTGGAACCATCTCATAACCCAACACTCTTCTTTGGAGGGGTAATGTTGCATCATTTAGGTCAAAATTGCTCTCTAGAATGGGTAAAAGGACTTTTGGAATGTTGATGTATGGGATGATGATTATCTCTCAAGAGACCTATGTTGTTGTGACAACACCACTTGACAAAACCATCTCAAGATCAAGTGAAATCATCAATCATTAGGGACAATAACCATAAACGCATCATAGTGGACCATACCTAATGTTAGGGCATAAGACTATTTCACACAGAACTCACATTCAAGTGTCTAACTAGATCGAGTCATGTAAACAAGTTACATTCCTTATTTTAGGGATATTGAGGTCAATAACCCTATTAGGTGTTCCGAGCCCCCAATGGGAAATGACATGTCCTAGGTTAGCCCATCAATCTATAGGTTTGTGCGATAATGATGGTTGTAGAGTGGGAAGAACTTCAAGGCAAGGTACCATAGTCATGTGACTAGCCAATGGAGGTCCAACATCATAAGTATATAGATGTAAGGAGGGAGCAATTGTGGAAGCATGAGTTACCCCTTTCCTTTGCCTGTTTTTTCCACCCCTCCGATGCACCTTTTACTTTTTCTAATTATCTTTATTTGGATACATAGCTCAAGAGCCCAAGCTTGCCTTTGAGATTTTCAATTGCCCCTTTAAGATAAAGCAATTTTTCATTGGGACAATACAAGAGTTCCTTTCTATGGACGAAGCATCATATGCTCGAGGAACTTGGTGATGGTCAATAAGGGGGGTAGATCTCATGCTAGGCTTTTGTCCACTCACTAAATAAACGTCCCAACCATCTTTTGCATTTTTCATTTTTATTTTTATTTTAGCTTTCTTATGCTTGTATCTTTCCTTTAGTTGCATCAACCTCTAGGGCTAAGTTTTCAAGGATAAGGATGAAGGGTGCCAATTCCAATAACCAATGACCACCAGCCCGAAGAATGTAGATGAGGAGGGAAAGATGGAAAGTGGTAAGTGTGGATTATCTTAAACACAGTGCTTCAATCAATGCCTCCCCGATAATGTCCTTCCTAAAACCCTAACACCTCAAAGGAGGTCCCACTGGACTAAAGTCAAAGACTAACCTCTCAAGTGAAGTGAGGGAACAAGAATGTAGTCAAGATTGATCAATTATTCAATTTGCCCCTTGATCCATATTAGTATGCCCATAACATTAAGTGAAAGCACATGACTACAAAAATTATTAAAGTACTTTTCGATGGATGATCCACCTTTCTTCAAGAAAGAGTGTCGAATGGCAAAGAAATCTAACCAGAGCAAGTGGAGGATCTCTTCATGTTATGTGTTGATCATATAGGGTTGCTGGCTAGCTGGATGACTGTCCAAGGAGGAGAAAAATTCTCCTAGGGCCCATTTTTCGGTGGGTAGCAAGACCCATTTTCAAAATTTAACATATTTTTCAGACTTCCGTAAGTTGCACCGCAGGGGTGTGTTGGTGTACATACAGCATGCATCTATGCTTAATTAGGTCAGAGATCTAATCACTGTGCATATTTGACTAATTTATACTTGTTGGGTGAACTACCCAATCACCTGTCTTTAATTGTGGACTCTTTCCAATTTATTATAAATATGGGTGATCTCCTTGTAATTAAACAACAGTATAGAAGAGATTTAGTCTTTTTTTCAATCCACGTTCTTCTGCTACTGTTCTGTTTTGTGTATGGAGTTCAAGCTTGTTTTTTATCCTGGTTAGTTCTCCTTGTTTTTTAAACAGAATTTGACTTTTTTGGGCTTCTGGATTTTAATTTGTGAAGTTGAGAAGTAATATACCCGCATGATTATTCTGTGCCTGTGATTAGCAGTTAAACGCAAAAGCGTTAAATGAACAATGAAGAATTACATGTGTGTTAATGACTCGAATCAAACGAACCTCGTTTCATTTTATTTGTCCGATTATCATGATAAATTAAGCACTAAGAACGCAGAAAATGGAGAAACTATTCATACTAAGAGAATTTACTAAATATTCAGAACAAGCGAGTGAACTTACAGATATGCATAATTATCTTCCAAGCATGGCACTGGAACGATCTTCATTCCGTCCAAACAAAATAGGTTCACCTCACTTCCCCGCAACCAAACCAGAGTCAAAATAATCCTTACCCTGCGGGAATCCTATTTATAGCGGGATCGGATTGGTAAGCCTCCTTTTCAATAAATAAATTCATTAAATTTAATTTCAGTGAGAAAATAGACGGTCGGATTGGTAAAGCTCCATTTTTTATAAATAAATTTGATTTCAGTGACAAAAAGAAAATACGAAATAATAATAATTGAGAAATAATAATAATATAGGCACATTTATGATCATAGGCGTTGACTTTCTAATAGTATCTATTAGCTTAAAATTATATTTTGAATATGGGAAAAGATTTAAAATTATTTGTGTTGAGGTGTTAACTCACACAAACTAGGTTATATTTGGCATATTGCATGCATTTTCATAACTTTATTGAGGTTAACATCATTTGAATATGGAGTTGTTTTTAGTGCGACTTTTTGGAAGTTTTTACAGTGGGTTTTTCCATTGTAATTTCTTTAAAATCCGGCAGGAATTTATTGAAATCACAAGCTTGATGGGTAATCATGTGCAATCAAAGTGCCCTAGGGGTTTTCGAGAGTGTTGAATCCATATATACAGTCAAAAAAACTAGTTTAAATAACACATATCAAGATTTTAGTTATTTAAAAAGGTTTTAAATCAAAAAAAAAAATGATGCGCGCTCTGCAAGCTACCCACTGCACTAGCGCGCTCCTGGCCTTTGCGCCCATCCGTTTGTCCAGCCTCAGTCAATGGAGGCCAGCGGGGACCCTGATCCCCCTCCTTCGCCGCCTTCGGAGGTGCTAGCATTCAAATCAATGGTAGTCGTTGGACCAAAGTGCCCTCCCTCAGCGATTCAGCAGAAGTTCGTTAAGAAACTGGACACAATTCCATCGGTGGCCCTTCCAGAAGAAGAAACCTGCAAAGCAGCTTTAAACCTTGTGAAGAGAGGCCTCATAGGTCAGTTCACGGGCCTCTGGCCTTCTCCCAAGTCAGTTGATGAATGGACTCAAAGGAACTGGAAGCCCTTGATCAAAGAGGGAGTCAAAACTTATTTTGTAGGTAAGGGTTTCTTTGTGTTTGTCTTTGAAAACCCAGATGACAGAGGCTTGATCTTTAGAAATGGACCGTATTTCATGGGACCCCAGGGTCTTTATCTAAACAAATGGCCTCCTGATTTCGATCCCACCCAGGACATCCCCTCTGCTGTCCCGATCTGGGTTAGGCTTCCCCATTTGCCTCTACACTGCTGGAACCAAAAATTCCTCTAGATCATAGGTAATGCATTGGGAAAATACATAGATCAAGCTGCGAGAAAAGACCAGTATTCATGCACCCGCATCTGTGTAGAAGTGGATCTAGAAGAGGGGTTACCGGAAGCTATCAAACTCACTATTGCTGGGTGGATGCATGTCCAGGAGTTGGACTATGAACAGCTACCCTTTAAATGCAGACATTGCCACGGTCATGGACACTTTGCAAAGAACTGTAAAAAGAAAGCGGAGGAGCAAGTAGACAAACAAAACGGGGAACAATGGACTCTAGCCCAGAAAAATGCAACCTCAAAAAAAGGCACAGGCAAAGGCAATATGAACGGAGGCCCTAGCAGCGCCAAATCCAACCAGGAAATGGAAGCAACTCCAAATGCGACAGAAAGTGCTCAGATCAATCAAGTAACCCTACCCCAGGAGAATGTAGAACAAGTAGACACTCCACCTTCAAACAAAGAGGAAGGGGAAGCAATACAAAACGAGGCCATCCAAGGCAGTCCCTCCAATTCCTCATATGCAGAAATAGCAAGGAAAAAACCAGTGGAAAGCTCTGGTTCTTCGGAGGATGAAACATACGAGTGACAAACGAAAAAAGCAAGAAGGAAATCCCGGAAAGAAAAGAGGGAGGAGGAAGCAGAAAGACTCAAAATACAAGGAAGTCAAGCTACAATATAAATGTCTATTGGGCGAAATATTAGACCAAGCCTTCCAAGCGAGGCCTCAACCCCCCCTTAAGTAAATAATGAATCTCGTCTCTTGGAACTATAGAGGACTAGGGAATCCCTCCAAAATTGAAGCAGTTAAGGATCTTATGAAAGCAGAACCCTCAGATATCCTCATGCTCCAAGAGACCAAAATAGAAGGCCAAGCCCTTCTAGAGATTAGCAGTTCAAAGTGGAATAAAAGAACAAGCAAAGCAGTCAGCTCAAGGGGAACTTCTGGAGGGTTGGCAACTCTCTGGAACGAAGACCTTTTCCATCTGAAAAATCATCATGAAACACAGCACTGGATTTTCACGGAATTGATGCACAAAGCAAGTAAGTTGTCTATCTCCCTCTTCAATCTTTACGTCCCAGTTTCTTACTATGAAAAACGAGAATGCTGGAATTCCCTCTCCGCCTTTTTAGAGCAGTCGTCTCCCAGCAATATCATCATAGCCGGGGATCTTAATATCATTATGAAAGCAAAAGAGAAGAGGGGGGGTCAAGCAACAGAGACCCCATGCTAGACGTGGTGGAGGAGCTCTTTCAGCGCTGGGACCTTTTGGACTTCAACCCTGTCCGTGGCATTTTCACTTGGTTCAATAACAGAGTTGGAACAGATCACATTTCAGCATGTTTAGACCGATTCCTGGTGCAAAGCTCCATAATGATGAACAAAAAGATAATCATCACAAAAATTCTGCCTAAACTTGCTTCTGATCATAAGCCTATTCAGCTCCTCTTGGAAGATGAAGAAGACCTGGGACCTATTCCATTTCGGTTCAACCCTCTTTGGATCGAGAGGGAAGGTTTTTTAGAGACAGTGAAGGTAGCATGGACTAAAAATTTCATGGGATCCCCAAGATATGTCTGGGAGCAAAAGTTGAAAGCCACAAAATAGGCTCTGAAGTACTGGATAAAGAGACCAGCCCCTTCTCCTACCGATCAAAGAAAGGAGTTAGTCCATTCATTACATACTCTGCAAATACAGATGGAAAGCAAATATATCACAGCAAAGTTGTTGGAAAAAGAAATAAAAGCCCAACGATCCACATACCAATCTTTCAGAAAGGAAGAAGAATATAGGAGACTCAAATCCAGAAGTTTGTGGCTAAAGGCTAGAGACCGGAACACCTCCTTCTTCCACCGGAAATATAGAGCGAGATTGTCAAGGAACCATATAGCAGAAATCAAAACCGTTGAGGGCAATGTCTGCAAAGGGTTTAATCAAATCAAAGCTGCCACTGAAACCCACTTCAGGAAACTATACAGAGAAGGAACTCAAAGCAACAATGAGGAAGCTGCTAACTTCCTCGCTAACACCCCTTCTCTCATCAGCCCTAAAGATAACGCAACTCTCTGCAAGCCAATCATGGAGGAGGAAATCATAAACATTATCTAGTCCATGGACGCAGACAAGGCTCCCGGGCCTGATGGATTTACAATCCATTTCTACAAAGTTTGTTGGCACCTTATCAAGGCTGATCTCCTCAAAATGATAGGTTGGTTTATGAAAAAAGCCAAGATAGGTGGAGGAACCAACTCCACTTATCTCGCTTTAATCCCCAAAGACACCAACCCTGAGTCATTTGCAAGATTTAGGCCCATTTCGTTGTGTAACGCTTCATATAAAATTCTGGCTAAACTGTTAGCAAATTGGATCAAGCCTCTGTTAAAAAGACCAATCTCTTCTCCTCAAGGTGGTTTCGTGGAAGGTAGGCATATTCTGGATAATGTAATCCAAGTTCAGGAGACTATACACTCAAGCAAGCAGCGGAATGAAAAAGGTATGTTGATTAAATTAGATATGGCAAATGCCTTCGATAGAGTTGATCGCTCTTTCCTTAGCAAAGTCCTCCTCTCTTTTGGCTTTTTGACCCAATTTGTTAATCTTATTAAAGCTTGCATCAACAAACCGTGGATTGCCCCTTTAGTCAATGGTTGCCCCACAAATTTCTTCCAAGCTCAGAGAGGTATCAGGCAGGGAGGCCCTCTCTCCCCATTCCTGTACATCATAATGGTAGACTCCCTTAATCGTAAAATCACTGTTGAAAGACTTAATGGCAACATTCCAGGTCGCAAACCTTCCCATGGAGCAGATGCCCTGAACCACGCTCTATTTGCTGACGATTCCCTTCTCCTTGGCGGAGCTTCCATCAGAATAGCCAAAGCCATTGACACTGTACTCAGAAGATACTGCAGAGCCTCAAGGGCTTTAATAAATGAGAGAAAAAGCGAAGTCTTCAGCTGGAATATAGATCAGAGGGAACTAACTGGCATAACCACTCTCCTCGAATTCAAAGGTCAAGCAACATGGGACAGATTCAAGTACCTGGGCCTTCCCATCATATCTGGAGCCAATAAAAGATCGCTTTGGAGCGAAATAATCTCGAAAATTGAAACAAAATTTGCAGCATGGGGAGGCTATTGGCTGATGAAGGGAGGCAAAGTAATTTTAATCAAATCCATGCTATCAGCGCTACCAATCTTCCAGGCAACGTTTCTCCTAGCACCAAGAAATGTGATGGAGCAGATCTCCAAACTACTCAGAGACTTCTTGTGGCAGGGAGGTAAGGGCAACGAAAACAAAATACTTCTGGTGAACTGGGAAGTGGTGAAAAAAACAATGGTAGAAAGTGGGTTGCAAATTAGAGACCCAACTCTCGTCAATCTAGCGCTGGGAGGAAAGATTTTGTGGAAGCTGATCCATGAGCCCTCTCATCTGGTTAGCGTCACGCTGCATACAAATTATGGACTCAACAAATCCCTCAACAATCTGCACAATGCTAATACAGTAAACAGCACGCAGGTGTGGAAATTATGTTGCAGAAGCAACAATTTCTTCAACAAACAGGTCTACAGGATTCCTGGCAACGGCAAACGCACCCACCTGTGGCTCGACAGTATTATGGGGAAAGAACCACTGAACAATAATGAGGACATAACTGATCTCAGGGACTGGCTGAAGCAAGCAGGAGTCAACACCATATACGACCTTTCATATTGGGATCAGCATGGAGATTGGGCAGGATTGGATTTTCATGGAGTCCCTGCCCGATTATCCCTTCAACAAACCCTGCTTGAAGATCTGCTGGAGGAAGCAGCCCCTGTCAACAGATCCATGAAAGATAGATGGGGTTGGGACCAGTCCAGAGTCTACACCACAACTGCAGGTTATAGAGCATTGCAAGCCTCAAGAAACAACAGACAAACACCGGCCTTCTGGAAGAATGTCTAGGATTCCTTAGCCTTACCAAAAGTGAATTTCTTCTTCTGGACTCTAGTCCATAATAAACTCCTAACTGGCAATAACCTGGAAAAAGGGAATATAGCAGGGCCGCACAGATGTGTGTTATGCAACAACAATTTCAAAACAGCCCAGCACCTTTTCTTGGAGTGCAATTTTGCTAAAGAGGTATGGGGAATCATTTTACAGGAATTTCAGATTTCATTGCCTTCCCAAATCTCTGTTTCTGACCTCTTTGCCTCATGGAGCCTATTCTATTCCCAACGCATCCCTCCCAAATCATTCTGGCACAAAATTTGGACAACACCCCCCAAATATGTTTGTTGGCAGCTTTGGTTGGCCCGCAATCAGCTGATCTTCAGAGAGATGAGGCACTCACCGTTGCAAGTAGCTACAAAAGCTAAATCCTTTCTCATGGAAGCGGCCCAACAACAATATTTCAAAGATGACCCTTTGTTACTGCCCGAAGAAAAAAGGTAGCTAAGCCCGCTAGAGCCTTATCTGCGTAAGCATCTCCTCTCTCCTCAAAAGATCAATTAGGATTGGCGCATACGAGACGATGATGACAATTTTCAATCTTGGTGGTGGACTCAAAACTTATCCACAATTTTCTTTGACGGAGCGTCCAAAGGTAATCTCGGTGCCGCTGGTGCTGGGGGGGTCATATACTCTCTGGATGGGGTTTCAAAAGACTGTTTCAGCTGAAGGATTAGGCCAGAAATCCAACAATCAAGCGGAGATTCTTGGGCTTCTCAAAGCTTGCCTTATTGCAAGAGACAAAGGCACCAAAGACCTTCAAGTTTTTGGAGATTTAGAGATAATAATAAAAAAGCTAAATTTGGGAACATTGTTTACCAATGCCAGCCTCAACAAAATACTGGACAGATTGAAGAGAGTTCTCCTAGACTTTGACCCATGCAAGTTTTATCATATTCTTAGAAAGTCAAATAGTGAAGCTGATCAGATGGCAAACAAAGGCAGCTCTCTTTTGAAAGGACTGCTAATTGTAAACAATGAAAGTTTTGTACAAATGCCCTGAAAATCAAGTAGATCATAATCAGCAACAGTTAGAACTCCGCAATGTAATAGGGGTCGCTCCGGCAAAGACCCAAGATCTTTTCAAATAAATAAAACCTATAACCGTTACAGTTAAAAAGAAAAAAGAAAAAAATTCACCTCAAATTTTTCCACTGGATTCCGACACCAGAAAGTCTAAAAAGTCGCACTAAAGACAACTCCTTTGAATATTATTGGTCACATAGAGAGGTGCATGAGGATTCAGTAGGAGAATTCTATCATTTTGGTAGAGCTGGAGGAAAAAATTGATAGATAGTCTGCAATCTGATCATTCTAGCCAAGAGATCAACCAACATCTCCTTCTCCTCAGATAAGGGTAATGACTAGCCAACGCAGATGCCTACATATTTTGTCCAATCGTTGTTATGACTCATCGGTTTTTTTTTGCAGCACTAGTAGTCTTTTTTGTCTTCTCATGTCGATGTATGCCAAGGTTTGTCACAACTAACCTGTTTTCATAAGTTTCTATGTGCAAGCTACTCTAGTTAGATGAGGTCTTAGCAACCTCAAGACTCTGAACTTATGTCATTGGTATGGTTTCCCTTAGGGCAGACCAGTGGAAAAAAAATGTTAGTCTATGTAATCTTCATTTGACATAATGCAAAGTGCTTGACTTCCAACAAAAAAAAATATTTAAAATTGTGTAGATGATTGAAAGCTTGTCTTCTTTAGAAATAAAGAAATAGGTTAATGACCCAATACCCAAAGATATTTAGAAAGAGTGAAAATCTACTCACTTATGAACTATTAGTGGTTTATGTCAAGTGGTGTAGTTTTCTTTGAATAATAATGATGAGCCAACTTAAGAATAACATTTAAATGGCATACGAGCTCTGCAACTTCCCCTCTTGGATCGAGTCTATTCCCTCATGGTTGTAGCCTCGACCCTCCTCCTCTACCAATTATTGACACTTTTAACAATCTAGCCTTAGTCCTTCCTTGTCCAACCAAAGTTTTTCCCTCTCAATTCTGAAGAAGTTGGAAAAAATCCCTAAAGTCCCTGTGCATGTGACCCAATCAGAAGCAATGGCACTAAGATTGGTATATTAGGGTCTAGTTATTCAATTCATTGGCATTTGGCCATCTTCGAGAACACTAAACTCTTGGATTGGCAAAATTTGTCATCCTCTAATCACAGGGAAGCTCTTATTTGTAACTGCCCCTTTCCACATTTACTCAATTTCATAAGCTCGCTAGGGTAAACATGAGACGAGTGTCACTATGACCTGACCCGGCCTCCTAGTTCCAGTTAAAGAAGTGGGCCTACAAACTGACAACCTACAGGGACTTCAGATCACCCAAGAGCTGAAGAAACACCCCAGTTGGTCAATTCCTAAACTAAAACCTTGTTTCACTGACCTAGACCTATAATCACACCTTTGACATGGTCTGCATGCGGTTATGAGCCTCCAACAACACTCACAAGCTTTGTTACATGTGATTATGACCCCAAATCTCCAGTTTTGTGCCTGCGGTCCCAAGATTTGAGCCACTTTTCTAGGCTAGTCTCCAAACCACTGCCCAGAACTTCCTATAACTTTCTAGAATCATATTTCTCATAATGACAATGCTAATCATTCAAACTTGAAGCCATAAATTGACCTAGATTGCCTATAACACACTAAACATTTCGTTAAACATATGGTAAACATGTAAGTTACAGGTCCTAAATGCATATCTAAGTATAAATCTTTAAACTTCATCTAAAAATCACCAATAAGGTCTGATGCCCTCTCAAGTAGTTGTAACCACACTAATTAGTCAGTGCATACATGAACCATTCATTAACTTATCAAATCATAACAAGATCCACAACTAGATTACCTCACTTAACCAGCAAATAACCAACATAGAAACCATGGCGACTTGGCCATAATATCACCCAACATAATCACTACAAGTATTCGCAAATCGCAGTAGAAGAATAGTTCTTATTAATAATGAAAATACCAACCAAGTCAAGGACTTCCACGTACCACCCGGTGATAGATTGGGTTGAACCAAATCTCTCTTTTAGCCAATCAACCCTACACCATATTCCAAGCATGAATGTGGGATCTCATGGATTAAACCAAAACCAAACCAAACCAGGGCTTCCAGAATCCAAACCACCTCAACCCTCAACCATAATGATTCCACCTCTACAGTCCGGACATCACTAACACCAACCAGATCGGTCTCTACCCAATTTGTTCAGGGCTTCAGTGCTAGTAACTTAACCCACAATCTTCCAGGGCTCCAGAGCATTTTTTCAACCCGACTCCAGGGACTAGAAACTCAACCCAACAAGGGCTCTAGAGCGCTTGTCCCAACCTCGGCTCCAAAACTACTATGATCCAGGTGGATATTGGTGGCCACCCGCCTATTCCACTTGCACCCCCACAATTGTTTCTTTTAGTTTTGCGGGTCTTAAATTTCCGGAAGTTTAAGACCCGAAAAAACTGCCAAAAATAGTAAATTGTGCTACAATTAAGGAAACTGAAAAAACTGAAAGAAACAATTGTGGGGGTCCAAGTGGAATAGGCAGGTGGCCACCAATATCCACCTGGATCATAGTAACTCAACCCAAGGTGTTTTAGGGCTTCTAGAGTGGTTGTTCCAACCTATAGCTATAAGGAACATGAGCACCAATCAGAATGAAAAAATCAAGTGGAAAACCCACAACGTCGTGGCTATCTAAGAAATAGAAAGGCAAGGTTAAAACCACTATCAATTCAGGAAAAAATCTATGCCAATGACAACACATAACCAAAAAGTCACATGCATATACCATGCATCCAGCAAATAGCAAGGAAATCACACATGCAACCTGTCACCTGCAAAGCGATCTAGTTGTAGTTATTGATCCAATTGTTCCCTTTTGCTCCCTACTTTCCTTTGCCTTCTTTCTCCAAATCCAATGTATGTCAAAGTGCTCCAAGAATGCTCTAATTGTGCAAGAGTATGAGAGAACAAAGCTAAACTGACAAAAGGTTAGCAACTAATTTTCTGAAGCCTTTTTATCATTGATGCCTCTATTTTCTTCATTTATCTTCATTTTCCTTCATTTTTCCTCTAATTTCCTTAGCATGCAAATTTGTGTCTCTTAACCTTCCTTTTCTCCTATTTTCCTTTATTTCATAAATAAAATGTCAATTAATGTCTCTTTGCCTTTGCCATTTTTCTTAGCCATAAAATAAACCAATAGTGATTCCCACTATAGTATCTACCCACCATTCAGCTTGGAATACATGTCCCATGGCCTTGGTTTATATTTTTTACATGGAAAATCAACTAGGGGTTGTTACAAACCCCTCCCCCTTGGGGGAACACCGTCCTTGGTGTTCTGTGACACCTATGACCAACAAACCACTTAAAACAAAACATATTGCCTATGGAGCTTTGTAACCCAACTTGTTGCAGTATTTACAATGACCATTGTTGAAAACATGACAACCATACCATTTACTGGAGCTTAATATCATAACTCATTACAATATTTACAATAACAACCACATATATACTCATGCGCATTTGCTTCAACTAACAAATAATCATATTGTCTATGGAGCTTTATAAATCTAGCTCATTACAATATTTCACAATAATATATACACACACATATATGTATGCACATTTTCTTCAACCAAAAAATAAAAGGATACGATGTCTGCATCAATTAACAAGAAAATCCAAAGGCTCACACCTCCACCCTGAAAAGTAGTACCAGGATTCACCTCCTTCCCAAGAAGTCCACAATCCACTGCCAGAATCAAAGTCTACATCTAATGTCCAGTGCTACAATCCTTGTGCTACTTGTTCTCTCAATGAACGGTTACCATCTCATTGTTGCCGGGCACGCTCCCAATGTATTGATTCCATCTAGCAATGCTAATGACCAAAATAAATTCATCTCCCAACCTTCCCTTCTCTGCTACATAGTCCCTCGGGCAATCTGATCGCCCCCTTCTATGCAGTCACACACCTTCCAAGTTCCGTTGACATCCCCTTCTCTGCTACACAGTCCCTCAAGCAATCCATCTCTTAGCAAGGTTTCCTCGCATCGGAAGTTCCAAAAACCAAGGCATATCCTTGCCTCCAAACCATCATATCGGTCATAGCATGCTCATGCCAATCAATGGACATTATTGGGTACTAGTGTCCCACAATGGCCATGCTCCTGAATACTTTACCAACACACTATTGCATGTTCCAATTCCTTTTACTGTTGCTAATTCTTTGGTAGCCAATTCCAACCACCCAAACTAGGCATTTTCAACCACCCAAACCTAGGCATTTTCTAAGCTTTCCTATGCGAAGCACATAATTTCCATTAGATTCAAAAGGAATTGAAATAAATTCAAATCATACCTCATTGGTAACTCATTAATAAGTTACACTTTCAATTCTATTTACTTCTTGTCATAGCAAGTCAAACTAGATCTTTGATTAAATCATCATGTATAAACATATCCCATATGGTTAGCTCAAAACACAACCATCATGAATCAGAATCATAAACTATGTGCATAATTAAAAACTAAAATAAAATATTGATACTTATATTTTAAATGGTTCTTTGATTTTGCCTTTGTTGTTTGTTCTTTTTGTACACACACTAAATCGATTGCCAAACCCGGTAAGCACTCAGTGCCTTCTCTTCTCATCAACCACGTACACACACTGGATCAGTTGCCAACCCGACAAGCACCCAATGCCTTCTCTTCTCTTCAGTATCAACAACAAGGGCATCGAGATACTACACCACCTCTTCCCTCAATATCAACAACTCAAGGTTGGTCTCATCTCAAGTTACTTAAGGCTTTAGAGCTTTTGTCCCAACCCTTAGGCTCCAGGGACTAATAACTCAACCCACAGCCTCCAGGGAACCCAAGTTGTTGCAAGGCTCCAGCATGTTTGTCCCAACCCTCAGGTTCTAGGGACTAATAACTCAACCCACAATCTCCAAGGAATCCCAAGTTGTTATAGGGCTCCACCCACATCCTACAAGGATCCAGAGAACCAATCCCCAACATGTACTAATACACAGTGTACATCACAACATATACACCCACACATGGTATATAAGACAACACATACACCTACACATGGGGTATATCATAACACATACACCTACACTCGACATACAACACCACACATATACATACACATAGTACAACACAACGAATAAACATCATGATAAAACGACTACACAATAGACATAAAACAATACCACATGTACACAACACAATATGTACGATAGGTACACAACAACCATATTACACATCCAAAGACCACATTGCCTCTACCAGGCAACCTTACCTCTAGTGTCTTTCCCATGACTTATTGCATGCATCCACAACCTAAATCCCGAGTCTATGGTTCTTTCCACTATCCATGTTTGTCTCAACATGCCGCAAATCACACTATTTTCATTTTGTTGATATATCCTTCAGCATTACTTTCCATCGCGTAAACATAGGCATAGTTATAAGCACATAATATCAAATTGCATCCACATGATACCAACCTCATAGATTTTTCAGGGCTACTATGCCTACTTTATTCCTCATAAACTAGGAACCTCTTCATGCCATTCATCTGCATACACAATCATTCTTCCACAAGAATGATCCTTGACGACCGTGTCAGACAATGGCACGCACACACATATAAACATCAACATAATCATGATCACAACATAATTACTAGTGTTGATAAGTTCAAGGTTAAGAGAAATTCTTTTATCAATGCACAACATTGGGAACAACAATTCCCAACATAGCCAAGGCATTTGATGCCTCAAATCCATATACTTTACCTTTCCTGATTACCTTTCTCATGATTGTCCTGTCACTGTCCATTTACCTCAATGGACCTAACCAACCCAACTGGTTGTCATATTCTTGCCTTCAACTGCCCTTATTAATGCATTGGGCTACATTCAGGTCTTACATTACCTCTTGGATTTCATTCAGCTCTCCCCGAGCTCCATTAACTTTACTCTTTCCACAACCAATTCCCAATACCCTCAAAACATAAAAGACAAGAACAAGAAGAAAACCATGAAAAAATAATAACAATACGACATAACAAACAAAGTGGCATGGTCATGAACCAGACACAAACAAAACTGCAAATCAAGGGCAAACAAATCACAAAGCACCAAAAGCACAAAACTTTTAAAATACACTATGATTCAATCCCCATGGGTTCCCAATGCTTCTAAACGAAATCTCAACGTGAGCCTTCTTCAAGATTTCACGACAGTCTCTTTTGCCACGCAATCCCCCGCATCATACTGCCATAAACACACAATTGTCAGTGCATAAATAAACATAACAATATATTGATTACCTTACCTTGTTGTGCCCAACATGTTGACCTGTAACTAAACACGTAAACATATCATCTCTCAAGGGATTATCATTCCTCAACGAGTCCAACCATAACTAAAAATCAACTACTATGCCTGCATCATGCAACATTAACTTATGCCTTTACAAGATTAAAACTTAGCCTCTTATCTCAAATACCAACCTTAAGATAACAACCTGTCAAATACATGTTCATGCATATAGCACACATCCACATAATGCCATAAAAAAGCAAGGTTCAAAAGACTTCATGTATTCATGCAAAGCATTCATTCATTTGGAATTGTGGTTTCCAAACATAGCCAAAGGAATTCTCACCCAATTCCTTTCTTTTACATTTTTCTTTATTCTAATTGAGTCTTGTTATGTGCTATCACGTCACCTAGTTGTTAGTTATATAAACAAATCAATTGTGACCTTGTTATGCTAATACCAAGCATGTTGCTCTGCAATTGTTCACACATGTTGGTCACATGTTCCAAAGATCAAGATATCATGTCTATTAATTTGAAATCAACCTTTACCAAGACTAACAACCATGTCATAATCAACTCACAATCATTAGTCATAATACTACAACTAGCACCCACTTGCAATAATGAATATCAGATGTCTCAACACATATTGTGCTACTACAATAATCTTAAAACAATTTCATTCCTTCATGCAATCCTATAGACACGTATTCATATCATGCCACTTTTCCACTGCGTAGATTTCATGTTAGGCCTGTAAGGGAAGTCATGTGAACCATAGTCCACTACTCTGCTCTTCATCCTTGATCTTCTATTTCTTGCAAACATACCATGTTAGATAAACCAAATAGACGACATAATCAAACTCATACCTCAATGTATCTCAGGGGAGGTTATCTCATATGCACAAGTCAGTCCAAATTAGTACAACACAATATGACAAGTATATCAACTCATACCTTAACATCATAACCATAACCATTTGCACAAGCCAACCTAGATTAACATGATACATATAACATCAAGATCTTAAATGCAATGACCATAATCGTCATGTATATGACCGCAATGCATATAAAAACAAGTTAACTACGATGCATGACTATTTGACGTATGTGCATATGACAACATTGATCAACTAGCATCTATCATGCATGTAACCACAACAACAATATAATGGCATGCATGTATATAACCATAAATCATATAACAACCATTAGCCATCCTATCTACATGCCCAACATACAAACCTGTATGACTATTTTCTCTTACCTCGAGGTCCAGTGTTGTAACCTCGCTCTGATAATTTGCATCTCCTACTCCATCTCAGCCAACATATCAGTTGTAGAATTATGGTGAGAGAATTACAGCTACTCAAGAAGTTTGATCTACAATCATGAGACGCAATTCTATTTTACTGTTCTACAAAAATTAATTCACAATTTAGAACAACATTCACAAACATGCAATAAGAAAAACCACACATGCACAGTAGGAAAGCAACTGCTAAAAACCCCTTAAGTCTGCTTGCATTGATCAAATGAAAAGAAAATGTATTACAATTGCTTGCTCGCTTTGAACACAACCCGTAAGTGAATAATCTATCTCTCTTCTCACTAAGAAGCTCTAACCCAGACTTCGTCAAATTTTACCTCAGCTTGATCCCCTATTTCCTTGCACAAATCCTGAGGAATCAGGCCTCTATTATTTAGGAATTTTCCTCCAATTGACTGTGCAATCCCAAGGTTGATCATCTGGTTGCATGCAACACTTGTACACTCCATAATAGTCTACAACTGATGTTACACTGCCTTGGAATCTCCACCATAGTTGGGGAACTCAAATTATATGCACGCATTAGCTATTTTGAGGTGATTGATTAGTTAAGTAGATGATCATTGAGTTAGACTGTTGTCCCACTGCACAATTGGCCTTCCACTAGTTATATCAACACTTATAACTAGTTTAACTGAATACAACTGGAAATAACTAACCTTGATTGCTACAAACTAGCAGTCACACATGCTTAACTGAACTAAGTCCTCTAACTCAAATTTACTAAGCTAAATGAGTGACAAGAGCCATGTCACACAAGTTAACTGCCTCTAAGTTGTCTGCTGATGTGGAAATTCAAACTTTCTCAATTTGACCAAGGCAAAGTCAAATTGAGACTTTCTTGATATACTTCTCAACACTCCCTCTTAGCAAGAAAGGGATTTTCAGCCACCCCTATCTTGCACATGTGGATTTTGAACTTCCCTCTTGACAAAGCTTTTGTCAAGATGCCAACATCTTGTTCCTCTATCAGAATGTATTGTAACAACATTATCTGCCTTTGTACACAGTCCCGTAAATGATGATACCAGATATGTATATGCTTGGATCAATTGTGAAATATCAGATTATTAGAGGGGTTAATGCAACTTTGATTATCACAATAGATCACAGTTGGATCCATCTCCTGACCAAACAATCCCATAAGTATATTTCTCATCCAGATCGCCTCACACGTTGCTTGACTTGTAGCCATGTATTCTGCTTTTGCCGGGTTTAGTGCCACAAATCTTTACTTCCCATTGTACCAGGAAACTGCTACAGGCCCAACAATAAAAATTCCACCTAATGTGCTCTTTTGGTAGGATGGACTCCCTGCCCAAACTACAGATGTGAAGCTGCATAGATTCACTCCCTCTGTCCGTCTGTACCATAATCCATACTGGGTAGTGCCTCCGAGGTACCGTAAAACATGCTCCACTACCTTCCAACACAATTTAGTCAGACTAACCATATCTTGGCTCAGTTGGTTGACTGTATAGCACATATATGGTCGTGCATTCAGAAGATACATCAGTGAACCCACTGGCTGCTGGTAAATGGTAGCATCAACCTCTTCACTTGAAGTGGCATCCTCCTTCCTCCAGTTGGTCACTAGAGGTGTCTCCACGGACTTACAACTCTCCATGTGAAATATTTGTACTATCTCAGTGGCATACTTGCCTTGAGACACAAACAATTCCCCATCGCTTTGCTATACTTCCAACCCGAGGAAGTAGTGCATGAGACCCATGCCTTTAATCTCAAATTCCCTTGCAAGGTCCTCCTTGAAAGAGTTGATCAATTTCTCATCACCTGTTTATATTAAATCATCAACATATAAAATAATGATAAGCAATTTACCTTCTACCAAAATATGATAGAGGTTCGCATCCGCTTCACTCTTGGTGAATTCCAATCTAGTGAGATAACTATCAATCATAGTGTACCGAGCTCAGGGTATCTATTTGAGATCATACAATGCTCGTCTGAGTTTGCATGCATGAGACTCTCGATCAAATGTCTCAAAACTTTCTGGTTGCTCGATGTACACTTCCTCCTCAATAACACCATTGAGAAATGTTGTTTTTACATCCATTTGGTGGATATTCCACCCCATCTGTGCAACTAATGCAAGAATTGATCTAATGGATGAATACCTTGCTATGGGAGCAAAAGTTTCCTCATATTCAATTCCCTCAACTTGAGAGAATCCTTTGGCCACAAATATGGCCTTATACTTCTATATGCTTCCATATGCTGCATGTTTAACCTTGAAGATCCATCTCGAACACACAACTGATTTATCTGTCAATCTTGGGACCACTTCCCAAACATTATTATTTATGATGGATTCACATTCTTCCACCATTGCATCAATCCAAACTAGTTGCTATATTGCTTCCTCAAAAGAGGGTGGCTCAGTCTCTAAAATCTCAATCATTAGTGCCATGTACCTAGTTTACCTCTCAGGTGACCTCCTTTGCTTGCGTAAAATTGAAGGAGCTCCCACATTCTCCCTCGCATCCTGCACCAATCTATCAACTTCCATGGTTCTTTTTCTACCTTCTCTGGATGGTTCTGCTTGAGCAGATGTCCCCACTCTACCTCCTCTCTGCTCCTCCAATTGTGGCTACTCCACAACTTCTTGAGGATCCTGCTTTGAAGCTAAAATCTCCTCTTCTTGTGGGATATGAAGCTCCCTCTCAAGAGAGCACCGCATCGCTTTCTCTTCATCAAACTTTACATCCCTTCGCACAACTATCATTATAAGGGAAGGTAAGTACACATGGTAATTGTGTGGAGTTTTGGTGTAACCCACAAAACTTCCAACCCTATTATCGACTCAAGCTTCTTCCTTGAATCTTTGGAGACATGGAAGTACACAGAGGCTCCAAAAAGTCTAAAGTGAGACACATCCAACTTTCTTCTCAAAAAAGCCTCCTCCGATGTAAGCATGCCAAGAATCTGATGAGGAATTTGGTTCTGCAAGTAGACTGTTGTGTTACATGCCTCTGCCCACAAATGCAATGGTAGGCCTTGGTCTTGTAGCATATCTTTCACAGCTCCCACAATGCTTTGGTTCTTCCTCTCAGCTACCCCATTATGTTGTGGGTTATGGGGTGATGTGAGCCCTCTTCGAATGGCTTTGTTCGCACAAAAATCCTTGGAGTCATTTGAAACATATTCACCTCCATTTTCGCTCCTAAGATACTTCACCTTCTTGTCAGTCTCTTTCTCAACTAGTGCCTTGAACTCTACAAACGTTGAGAATGTCTCATCCTTCTTCCACATGAAGAAAATCCAACACTTTATTGAGAAATCATCAAGAAAAATAACATAGTATTTGTGTTTGGCAGTGGAGGATGTCGAGAAGGTTCCACAAAAATCAGAGTGGATTCTCTCCAAGACTGCATGTGCTTTGTTGTCTCGATCATGGAGTGTGGATTCATATACTTCCTGTTTGGTAATTTAATTGGTGTTAAATTACTTACATGAATTATCAACCAAGGCTAGTAAACTAATGAAATGTATGTGCAGTGTTTGTGCTAAGAGTCCTTATTACTTAAACAATTCCTAAGTTAATTTGAGATATAGAAATGCACATGTTTCTCTACAGCTATGTAAGTAAATAAATCATTCAAAAAAATGGAATCAATTCTATCTCTCTTGCTTAAAGAAAGATCACACCCTTCTTGAAATAAACTTCACACTTGCTTCATACTTGTTAAAAATAAAATCACACACACTTGCTTTAAAATGAAATTACACTTTGCTTGAAAATGAAATTGAACAATGTAAATAGATATACTCTTGACAAAAAGAAATATTAACTCTACAAATGAAAATATGATATATACAACTACAATGTAAAGCTATGCTACTGATATATGTCAACTTGTACTTTGTCTACGTGCACAAGAAATCTTGCTTCACTCAACAATAGAATGATTAAATAAACCTACTACAAAACAATCTTAACTTACATTCAAAAATAAAAACTTGAGCGATTAAATGAACTAACAAAATCCTACATGAAACACAGAATAAAATACTAATTGCAAATAAAGTAAAACCTTTCTATCTCGAGGGGGGCATCCTGTGAGAAGTAGGTGTGAGCACAATGCCTTCATGAGATGATTAACCACGCATTAAGTCACATAGTAGAGGAATAAAATAACATCTTTAATTGCAAAAACATAGTTTAAAAACAATATCCAAATATGTATATGTCATGTCGAGAGGCAAATTTATAAAACTCCTACGCATAACCATTTTAGACTATTATGTCCTTATGTTAATCGACAATGACTAAATTTAACATTAAAAGATAAAATAGCATGATTTCCTCATGATTTGCTATTAGTGAAGCAAATCATGAGGTTGACTATATGCATTCACCAATTCCTCACTTGCTTGATTCACCTTCCTCGGTGGTTGAATTTCGCTTTGACTGAGCTGCTACAGTGCCTTCCTTATTGATCTAGGTTATGAAGGTAGGAACAAATCGTTGTACCAACTAATTTCCACCTGTCCATATGCCCTGTTCTCCGGCTGAAGCTTCGCAACCCATCAAACCTTGGACTTAGCTGCAAAATCATACATCAACTACAAAATCGTTGTAATTCAGTAGCTCAGGTAAATATTGAGTTAAATAATAAATACAAATGATACTTATGTAATAAAAGATGATTATGTACTTGTTATGCCATAAACCTTGTAAACTGATACCCAAATTAGAGTAATGAAGGTCAAAAAGGGGAGAATGGAGTATAAGTAGGTTGTCAAAAGGAGGCAATTTTTGGGTTTAACACTTCTCCAAGGTACAACACTTGCAGACATCTTCTTGCTCAAGTAATCCTTTAGGGAGGTCGGTGGTTATTTGCTACATAATTTTTAAGGCGCCGTGATGCAAATGGCCCAATCTCCTGTGCCAAATCTCATCGACTTCATGACTCTGCACTTTCTCTACCTTACTTCTTAATGCCACACAATCTTCCGCATCAAGTTTATATAGGTTCTTCACACAAACTCCGATTTGCTTCACCTGTCAAGTGGCTATGTGTCTTAGAAAGGCTTGACCTTTGTTGAATATCACATTATAACCATGGTATTCCAAAGCTGCTACAGAGATGAGATTCTTCTCTAGGCCTAGAACAAACCTGACATCTTTGAGGCGAAGAGGGGATCCAAACTCCCTCTTAAAGGTTACAGTACCAATCCCGGTAAGAATGTACCTTTTTTCGTCCCTAAGCTCAATAT
Source organism: Pinus taeda (assembly GCA_000404065.3). Lineage (NCBI taxonomy): Eukaryota > Viridiplantae > Streptophyta > Pinopsida > Pinales > Pinaceae > Pinus > Pinus taeda. The sequence goes on along the minus strand of APFE031574894.1, from coordinate 184,057 downwards.
GCATATGGAGATCTTTCTCCTCTGAGCCACTAAAAAAATCTCTACACCCTGTCATGTGAAATGAGGCACTTGAGTCCAAGTACCATACACTTCCCATCACAGTGTTGGTCATGCATGCGATCAGGGTGAAGTCTAGCTCAAACTGTGAAGCCAATGCTTCACCTGAGGCTACTCCTAATTTCTTCTTGCTAGACTTTTTGTGTGGACACTTTGTAGCAAAGTGCCTGAATTCATGAAAATTGAAGCATTTTATTTTGGACAAGTCTTTCTTCTTTACCCCTTGGCTGGATTCTGGTTTGGTTTAGGACTTCTTCCCTTGTTGCCCTTACCAACCAATGTGAAATTTTCTTCATCCTCTACTTTGGTGAAGCTCCATCCTAGTTACTTCTCCTGAATTCTTCTTGAACCAAATCATACCACAACCTTTCCCAATTTGGTAAATTTTCCCTTCCATTCACATAGTCTTGGTAGTTATGCCGGGATTTTGGAAGGCCTAAAAGAGCTAGGCTCACTAGGTCATCTTCTGCAACAGTCGCACCAACCCATCAAGACTCATCCTGAACTTGTGTAAATTTGGTAGGATACTGCGGAATAGTGTCATTCTTCTCCATCTTAATTTTTCTAAGTTTTTCTTTGAAGGCTAATTTCCTATAGTCACTGCTATTCTCAAATAGCTCTGTTAGTGCCTTTCACATTGCAAAATGAGTTTCTTTCCCATGGATATTTGAGACAATGTGGTCTCACACTCCCTCCAAGATAATTCTCCTTGCCTTGGCTACATATTTCTTCCATTGGGCTAGGTTTTGTGCATCAATTGACCCTGGTTTTGTAATGTTTGTCTTGACATATTCCAACAATTCGTTGTCATCAATCACCACCTCCATGCAATGAAATTTGATTTGCCTTCCGAGGCATACTCTAATCTCATCTTGTTGAAGGTCACCTTCCCAAATCTGAAGAGTTCCTGCTACACTGAAGCTGAAAATTCAAATCTCCTAAGAAACGACTTCAAAATCCTTGTTCTAATGTGAATCCAGCTTTGATACCATGTAGAATTATGGTGATAGAATTGTAATTGCTCAAGAATTTTGATCTACAACCACAAGACACAATTTTTTTGTACTACTATATGGAAATTAATTCAGAATTTAGAACAACATTCACAAGCATGCAATAATAAAACCACACATGTAAAATATTTTTCTAGGGGAAAGCAACTGCTAAAAACCCCTTAAGCCTACTTGCATTAATCAGATGAATAGAGAATGTATTACAATTGCTTGCTCGCTATGAGCACAACCTGCAAGTGAATAACCTATCTCTTTGTTCACTGAGAATCTCTAACCTAGACTTCGTTAAATTAGGTCTCAGCTTGAGCCCCTATTTCCTTGCACAAATCATTAGGAATTAGGCCCCTATTATTTGGGAATATTCCTCCAATTGATTATGCAATTCCCAAGGTTGATCATCTGGTTGCATGCAACACATGTACACTTCAGAATAGTCTAAGACTGATGTTACGTTGCCTTGGAATCTCCACCATAACTGAGGAACTCAAATTCTCTGCATGAATTAGCTATTTTGAGTTGATTGATCAGTTAATTGGATGATCACTGAGTTAGACTATTGTCCCATTGCACAACTAACATCCCACTAGTTCTATCAATAGTTAGAACTAGTTTAACTAAATACAACTAGAAATAACTTACCTTTATTGCTACAAATTAGCAATCACACATGCTTAATTGAACTCCAAGGCCTCTAACTTGAATTTACTCAGCTAACTGAGTGACAAGAGCCATGTCACACAAGTTAAATTCCTCCAAGTGGTCTGCGAATGTGGAAGTTCAAATTTTCTCAATTTGACCAAGGCAAAGTCAAATTGAGACTTTCTTGCTACATGTCTCAACATCAACATCATAACATATCAACGACATCATGATGACACAAACTGCATAATGACCACCAAAATGCATGTCTAACCTACTATGCATCCATAACCATATACATTTAGCCCATCCAGTCCAAGTGTTGAACCTGGAAGCTCTAATACCACCCTATAACTTCCCCTTCCCACATTTACCCAATTTCACAAGCTCGCCAAGGTAAACATGAGACGAGTGTCACTATGACCTGGCTCGACCTCCTAGTTATAGTTAAGGAAGTGGGGCCTACAAACTAACCACAAATTGGCATCCTACATGGACTATAGATCACCCAAGAGCTGAAGCAACACCCCAGGTGATCAATCCTTGAGCTGGAACCCTATTACATTGACCTAGGCCTATAACCGCACCCTTAACCTTGTTGGCATGCAATTTTGACCCTCCAACCACACTCACAAGCCTTGCTCCATGTGGTTATGACCCCAAACCTCCAATTATATGTCTGTGGTCTCGGGATCTAAGCCACTTTTCTAGACTAGTCTCTAGACCACTACCCATAACTTCCTGTACCTTTTTCGAATCATATTTCTCATAACGACAATGCTAATCATTCAAATTTAAAGCCATAACTTGACCTAGAATTACTAGAACACACTAGACATTTCGTCAAACATATGGTAAAAATGTAAGCTATAGGTCATGAATGCATATCTTAGTATAAATCTTTGAACTTCATCTGAAAATCACTGGTAAGGTCTAATTACCTCTCAAGTAGGTAGAACCACACATTCATCAACCATTCATTAACTTATCAAAGTATAACAAGATCCATAGCTAGATTACCTCATTTAACCAACAAATAGCTAACATAGAAACCATGGTAACTCAACCATAATATCAATAACATAATCACTACAAGTATTCATAAATCACAATAGAAGAACAACTCTTATTAATATATGAAAATACCAATCAGGTTAGGGACTTCCATGTACCACCTGACCATAGATTGGGCTGAACCAAATCACTCTTTCAGTCAATCATCCCCGCACCATATTCCAAGCATGAATGTGCGATCTCATGGATTAAAGAAAAATAAAACCAAACTAGGGCTTCCATGTTGATTTATGGTTAGCATTGAATGTGCTCTACGCCTCAAAATTTGCAGGGAGGCTAGGACACATGTATTCCAGAATACCCATAAATAGTTTTGGGAAATTCCACCAGGAAATAGTTTTATTAAAATAATTAATTATTTTGAATGGATGCCTAAGTATAGACTTAGGAAATTAAAATAATTAAAGGGTATCAATAAAGCTGGGTGTGAATCTTCTAGAAGAAGATGAAGATCGAGTCAATATGATCTGAGCCATTGATTATAATTTAATATGGGTTTTTGATTATTCAATGAGAAGATTATAAGAAGGACTTTGATGGGCATTTGGAAGACACATCGTGTGAGAGATCAGAGATCGATTTTCTCAAGAGAGCAACGCAACATTTGCCAAAGAGGTCATTGAGGAGATTTTTTGCAGTGAGGGGCACAAATAGTTTTCCCATTGGAGAGTTTCTTGATCTGGGGATGCATTGCAGAGGAGGCAAAGAGAGATCCATAAGAAGTAGTGTAGAGTCACATTGAAGCAGCACAAAGCCTAAGAGGAGATTCGAAATTTGCAGGGGAGTCGAGTTCTATAGCCAGAAGTTGGGGTGTGAGACTGGAAGGGAAGAGAGTCGAAGTTCTAGAGGCAAATCGACTAGCAAGAAGGGTGACACAGAGCCTAGTAGGTGTGACTCTAAATTGCGTAGGCTGATGTAGAGGCAGTGTGGGGCTTGCCATCCAGAGCTTGGATCAGTGTTGAATCTCCAATGATAGTGTGAGGTATTTCTCACTAATTTCTCAGTCAGTTAGATTCTCCGTATCCAATAGCCAGTAAGGCATACAAGGATTATATTAAGAAACTACTGCATAATAATATATACCCTCAACTGCTGCACCAGTTTTCCCGCATTGGATTTTTCTGGGAACATTTGTCCAAAAGCAACCGTATCAATTATGTGTGTGGTTATTTATTCTTGATCAGTTCTTGTTTCCACATATAATTTAATTACTGAAGATTGCAGTCATATTTACTTTGATATTTACAGTGTAACACAGTAAATAACTTGCATTAATTAACAAGTAGGAGAAGTAATATCAATTTGTTGTAGAAGGGATTTGGGTCTCCAAATTTTCACATTCCATAGGCCAAACCACCTCAACCCTCAACCACAATGATTCCACCTCTAAGGTCCGTAAATCACTAACACCAACCAGATCGGTCTCTACTCAAGCTGTCCAAGGCTCCACGAACTAGTAACTCAACCCACAACCTTCCAGGGCTCCAAAGTGTTTGTCCAACCTGACTCCAGGGGCTAGTAACTCAACCCACCAAGGGATTTAGAGCGTTTGTCCCAACCTCAGCTCTAGGAATAATAACTCAACCCAAGTTGTTTCAGGGCTTCTAGAGCATTAGTTCCAACCCATAACCATAAGGAACATGAGCACCAATCAGAAAAACAATCAAGTGGAAAAACCAACAACGCCATGGCTATCTAGTAAATTTCAAGGCAAGGCTAAAACCAATGTCAGTCCAAGCAAATCTCCATGCCAATGATAACACATAACCATAAAATCATATGCATATACCATGCATCCATAAATCAACAAGGAAATCATGCATGTAACTTGTTACATGCAAATCAATCTAGTTATAGCCGTTGATCCAACTGTTCCCTTATGCTCCCTACTTTCCTTTGCCTTCTTTCTCCAAATCCAATGCATTCCAAAGTGCTCCAAGAATGTTGTAATTGTGCAAGAGTATGTGAGAACAAACAAAAGTCTAGCAATTGATTCTTTGAAGCCTTTTTATCATTGATGCCTCTATTTTCTTCATTGTCCGTCATTTTTCCTCTAATTTCCTTAGCATGCAAATATGTATCTCTTCACCTTCCTTTTCTCCTATTTTCCTTTATTTCATAAATAAAATGTCAATTAAATCCTCTTTGCCTTTGCCAATTTCCTTAACCATAAATAAACCAAAAGTGATCCACACTACAATATTTTCCCACCACTCATCTTGGAATACGTGTCCCATGACCTTGGTCTTATATTTTTTAAATGGAAAATCAACCAGGGGTTGTTACAAACCCCTCCCCCTTAGGGGAACACCGTCCTCGATTTTCTATGTCACCTATGACCAATGAACCACTGAAGACAAAACATACTACCTATGGAACTTTATAACCCAGATCGTTGCAATATTTACAATGACCACTATTGCAAACATGACAATGGTACCATTCACTGAAGCTTTATAACACAAATTCATTACGTTATTTACAATAACAACTACATATATACTCACGCACATTTGCTTCAACCAATAAATAACCATATTGCCTATGGAGGTTTATAAATCCAACTCATTACAATATTTCACAATAATATACACATATATACATATGCACGTTTGCTTCAAACAACGAATAAAAGGATACAATGTCCGCAACAATCAACAAGGGAATTCAAAGGCTCACACCTCCACCATTGAAAGTAGAACCAGGATTCACCTCCTTCCCAGTAAGTCCATAATCCACTACCAAAATCAGAGTCTAAATCCAATGTCCAACAATACAATCCTTGCGCTACTTGTTGAATCAGTGAAATTACCAACTCATTGTTCTAGGGCACACTCCCAATGGGTTTCTGGTTCTGTCTGGAAATTTTGATGACCAAAATAAATTAATTCCCCGACCTTCCCTTCTCTACTACACAGTTCCTTAGGAAATCCGGTCACCCCTTTCCATGCAGTCACACACCTTCCAAGTTTCATTGGCATCCCCTTCTCTGCTACTTGGTCCCTTGGGTGATCCATCCCTTGGCAAGGTTTCCTCGCATTGAAAGGTCCAAAAACCAAGGTATATCCCTGCCTCTAAACCATCATACCAGTCATAACATGCTCATGGAAATCAATGGACATTATTGGGTACCAGTGTCCCATAATGGCCTTGCTCATTAATACTTTACTAACACACTGTTGCATATTCCAATTCCTTTTAGTGTTTATAATTCTCTAGCAGCCAATTCCAACCACCTAATCTATGCATTTTCAACCACCCAATCCTGGGCATTTTCCATGCTTTCCTGTACGAAGCACATAATTGCCGTTAGATTCAAAAGGAATTGAAATAAATTCATATCACACCTCATTGGTAACTCGTCAATAAGGTACACCTACAATTCTGTTTACTTCATGTCACAACAAGTCAAACTAGCTCTTTGATTAAATCATCATGTATAAACATATCACATATGGTTTGCTCAAAATGCAACCATCATAAATCATAATCATACACTATGTGCATAATTAAAAATTGAAATAAAATACTTTGTTATTTGTTCTTTTCATACACACACTAAATCGATTGCCAAACCTGGCAAGCACCGAGTGTCTTCTCTTCAATCACGTACACACACTGGATCAGTTTCCAACCCAACAAGTACCCAATGCCTTCTCTTCTCTTCAGTATCAACAACAAGGGCATTTAGAGACTACATCGCCTCTACCCTCAATATCAACAACTCATGGTTGGTCTCATCCCAAGCTATCCAGGGCTCCAGAGTGTTTATTCCAACCCTCAGGCTCTAGGGACTAATAACTCAACTCACAACCTCCAGGGAGCCCAAGCTGTTTTAGGGCTCTAGAGCGTTTGTCCCAACCCTTAGGCTCCAGGGACTAATAACTCAACCCACAACCTCTAAGGAATCCTAAGTTGTTACAGGGCTCCACCCACAACCTCAAGGGATCCAAAGAACCAATCCCCAACACATACACATACACACAATCTACATCACAACGCAAACACCCACACAAAGTGTATAACACAACACATACCCTTACACACAATGTATATCATAACATATACACATACACATGGTGTATAACACCACACATATATGTACACATAGTACAACACAACAAATGCACGTCACAATACACATAACACGATACCACATGTAAACAACACAACATGTATGATAGGTTCACAACACCACATGTACAACATGTACACACCACAACATGTACAACAAGTACATAAGAGCTGTGCTGAACATCCAGAGACCACACTGTCTTTACAAGGAAACCTTGCCTCTAGTGTCTTTCCCACACCTTACTACGTGCATCCACAACCTAAATCTTGGGTTTGCAGTTCTTTCCACTATCCATGCTTGTCCTAGAACGCCACATATCACATTGTTTTCATTTCGCTTATGTATCCTTCAGCATTGCCTGCCATAGCATAAACATAGGTATAATTATAAGCACATAATATCAAATCATATTTGCATGATATTAACCTCATAGATATGTCAGGGCTACTCTTCCCACTCTATTCCTCATAAACTAGGAACCTCTTCATGCCATTCACCTGCATATACAATCATTCTTCCACAAGAAAGATCCTTGGCAACCCTGTTAGACATATATATTATATATATATATATTATATATATATATTTGTCTAACAGGGTCGCCAGGGATCTTTATAATCATGATCACAACATAATTACCAGTGTTGATAAGGTCAATGTTAAGAGAAATTCCTTTATTCATGCACAACATGGACTACATTGAGAACAATAGTTCCCAACATAGCCAAGGCATCTGATGCCTCAAATGCATATACTTTACCTTTCCTAATTACCTTCTCATGATTATCCTGCCACTGTCCATTTACCCCAATGGATCCACCCAACCCAACTAGCTATCATATTCTTGCCTTCAGCAATACTCATTCATGTACCAAGATTCATCTGGGTCTTACATTACTTGTTGGTTTCATGCAGCTCTCCTTGAGCTCCATTAGCTTTCCTCTTTCCCTAACAAATTCCCAAGGCCCCCAACACTTAAAAGACAAAATCAAGAAGCAAATAAGAAGAAAACTATGAAAAACCAATAACAATACAGCATCACAAACAAAGTGACATGGTCATGCACCAGACATAAACAAAACTGCAAATCAAGAATGAACAAATCACAAAGCACCGAAAGCACAAAACTTTTAATATACACCATGAATCAATTCCCATGGGTTCCCAAGGCTTCCAAATAAAAAATCAACCTCAGGCTTCTTCAAGATTTCATGGCAGTGTCTTTTTCCATGCAATCCCCTGCATCATACTGCCATAAATAAAAAAAACTGTCAGTGCATAAATAAACATAACAATATATCGATTACCTTACCTTGTTGTAGTCATCACGCTTACATGTAACTCAATAGGTATATATATCATCTCTCAAGGGATTTTGATTCCTTGATGAGTCCAACCATAACGAAAGATCAACTATTATGCTTGCTTCACACAACATCAACTTATGCCTTTACAATATTAAAATTGAGCCTCTTATCTCAAATATCATCCTTAAGATAACAACCTATCAAATACATGTTCATGAATATAGAACACATTCACATAATGTCAGACAAAAATCAAGGTTAAGTATATTTCCTGTATTCATGCAAATCACTCATTCATTTGGAATTGTGGTTTCCAAACATAACCAAAGGACTTCTCAACCAATTCCTTTCTTTTACCTTTTTCCTTGCTGCAATTAAGTCTTATTATGTGCTATTACATCACCCAACTGTTAGTTATATAAACAAATCAATTGTTACCTTGTCATGCTAATACCAAGCATGTCATTGTGCAATTGTTCACACATGTCAGTCACATGTTCCAAAGATCAAAACCTCATGCATATTAATTTAAAATCAACATTTACCAAGACTAACAACCATGTCATAATCAACTCACAGTCATTAGTCATAATACTACAACTAGCACCCACTTGCACACAAGTGCATATCAGTTTTCTCAACACATATTGTGTTAATACAAGATTCATAAAATAAGATCATTCTTTCATGCAATCTTATAGATGCATACTCATATCATGCCAATTTTCCATTACGTAGATTTCACGTCAGGCCTATAAGGGAAACCTTGTGAACCTTAGTCGACTACTCTGCTTTTCATCCTTGATCTTCTATTTCCTGCAAACATACCATGTTAGATAAACCAAATAGACAACATAATCAAACTCATACCTCAATGTATCTCAGGGGAGGCTATCTCATCTGCACAAGTCATTCAAGATTAGTACAACACAATATCACAAGTATATCAACTCATACCTGACTATCATAACCATAACCATCTGCACATGTAAACCTAGATTAACACGTTACATATAACATCAAGATCTTAAATGCAATGACCATAATCATCATGTGTATGGCCGTAATGCATATAACAATAAGTTAACTACCATGCATGATTATCTGACGTATGTGCATATGACCACACTAATCAACTAGCAGTTATCATGCATGTAACCACAACAAAAATATAATGACATGCATATATATAACCACAATGCATATAATAACCATTAACCATCATACTTGCATGCCCAACATACAAACTTGTATGACTATCTACTCTTACCTAGAGGTCCAATGTTGCTGCATCTCCTGCTTCATCCTAACCAACATATCAACATCCTAACATACCAATAGCATCATGATGACACAAACTACATAATTATTACCATTATGCATGTATAACCTACTATGCATGCATAACCATATACATTTAGCCCATCTAATCGAAGTATTTGAACCTAGAAGCTTTAATACCACCGTGTAACTGCCCCTTCCCACATTTTCCCAATTTCACAAGCTTGCCAGGGTAAACATGAGACGAGTGTCACTATGACCTCACTCAACCTCCTAGTTCTAGTTAAGAAAGTGGGGCCTACAAACTGACCACAAATTGACATCCTACATGGACTATAAATCATCCAAGAGCTGAAGAAACAACCAAGGTGGTCAATCCTTGAGCTAGAACCCTACTTCATTGACCTAGACCCATAACCACATCCTTGACACTACCTGCAGGCGGTTGTGAGCCTCTAGCCACACTCACAAGCCTTGCTCCGTGCGGTTATGACCTTAGATCTCTAGTTCTATGCCTGTGGTCTTGGGACCTGAGCCACTTTTCTAGGATAGTCTCCAGACCACTGCCCATAGCTTCCTGTAACTTTCTTTAATCATATTTCTCATGAAGACAATGTTAATCATACAAACTTGAAGCCAGAACTTGACCTAGACTTCCTAGAAAACACTATACATTTTGTCAAACATATGGTAAGCATGTAAGCTACAGGTCATGAATGCATATTTGAGTATAAATCTCTGAACTTCATCTTAAAATCATCGATAAGGCCTAATGCCCTCTCAAGTAGCTACAACCACACTAGTTAGTCCATGCATTCATCAACCACAAATTAACTTATCAAAGCATAACAAGAGCCATAGCTAGATTACCTCATTTAACCAAGAAATAACCAACATAGAAACCATGGTGAGTTAGCCATAATATCACTAACATAATCACTATAAGTATTCATAAATCACAGTAGAAGAATAACTCTTATTAATATATGAAAATACCAACCAAGTCAGGGACTTCCATGTACTATCCGACCATAGATTGGGATGAACCAAATCTCTCTTTTAGCCAATCACCCTCGCGCCACATTCCAAGCATGAATGTGGGATCTCACGGATTAAACCGAAACAAAACCAAACCATGGCTTCCAAAGGCCAAACCACCTCAACCTTCAGCCACAGTGATTCCACCTCTATGATCTAGACATCACTAACACCAATCAAATCGATCTCTACCCAAGTTGTCTAGGGCTCCAGTAACTAGTAACTCAACCCACAACCTTCCAGGGCTCTAGAGCATTTGTCCAAATCAACTATAGGGACAAGTAACTCATCCCACCAATGACTCAAGAGAGTTTTTCCCAACCTAGGCTCAAGGACTAGTAACTTAACCCAACTTGTTCCAAGGTTTCCAAAGCGTTTGTTCTAACCCATAGAAATAAGGAACATGAGCACCAATCAGAAAAACAATCAAGTGGAAAAACCCACAACGCCATGGTTATCTAGGAAAATGGCAAGGCAAAGTTAAAACCATTGTTAATCTGGGAAAATCTCCATGTTAATGACAACCTATAACCATAAAATCACATACATATACCATGCATCTAGAAATCAACAAGAAAATCACACATGCAACCTGTTACCTGCAAAGCAATCCAACTATAGCTTTTGATACAACTATTCCCTTACACTCCCTGCTTTCCTTTACCTTCTTTCTCCAAATCTAATGTATGCCAAAGTGCTCCAAGAATACTCTAATTGTGCAAGAGTAATAGAGAACAAAGCTAAACTGAAAAAAGGCTAACAATTGATTCTCTGAAGAATTTTTATCATTGATGCCTCTATTTTCTTCATTTCCCCTTTAGTTTACTTAGCATGCAAATTTGTGTCTCTTCACCTTCCTTTTTTCCTATAATTCCTAAATAAAATGCCGATTAATGCCTCTTTGCCTCTGCCAATTTCCTTAGCCATAAATAAACAAAAAATGATCCCCATTATAATATCTGCCTACCATTCAACTTGGAATATGTGTCCCATGACCTTGGTCTTATATTTTTTACATGGAAAATCAACCACGGGCTATTACAAACCCCTCCCCTTGGGGGAACACCGTTTTCGGTGTTCTATGACAACTATGACCAACAAACCACTGAAAGCAAAACATATTGCATATGGAGCTTTAAAACCCAACTCTTTGCGATATTTACAATGACCATTGCTGAAAACATGACAATCATACCGTTTACTGGAGCTTTATAACACAACTCATTACGATATTTACAATAACAACCACACATATACTCATACACATTTGCTTCAACCAACAAATAATCATACTGTTAATGTAGCTTTATAAATCCAACTCATTACAATATTTCATAATAATATACACATATATACATATGCAAATTTGCTTCAACTAGAAAATAAAAGGATACGATGCCCACATTAGTCAACAATGGCCCTACTCTTGAATACTACCAACACATTGTTGCATGCTTCAATTCCTTTTACTGCTATTAATTCTCTGGCAACCAATTCCAACCACCCAAACTAGGCATTTTCAACTTCCCAAACTTGGGCATTTTCCATGATTTCCTGTACCAAGCACAAATTGCCATTAGATTCAAAAGGAATTGAAAAAAATTCAATTTATGCCTTATTGCTAACTCGTCAATAAGGTACACCTGCAATTCTATTTACTTCCTATCACAACAAGTCAAACTAGCTCTTTTGATTAAATCATCATATATAAACATATCACATTCGGTTAACTAAAAAAAAAACCATCATAAATCAAAATAATAGACTATGTGCATAATTAAACTGAAATAAAATATTTATACTTATCATTTAAATGGTTCTTTACTTCTTTGTTTGTTCGTTGTTCTTTTCGTACACACACTGAATTGATTTCCAAACTAGGAAAGCACCGAGTACCTTCTGTTCTCTTCAACCACGTACACACACTGAATTGATTTTCAAACCAGAAAAGCACTGTGTACCTTATGTTCTCTTCAACCGCATACACACACTAAATCGATTGCCAACCCAACAAGCACCCAATGCCTTCTCTTCTCTTCAATATCAACAATAAGGGAATCTAGAGACTGCACCACCTCTTCCCTCAATATTAGCAACTCAAGGTTGGTTTCATCCCAAGCTATCCAAGGCTCCAAAGAGTTTGTCTCAACCCTTAGGCTTTATGGACTAATAACTCAACCCATAGTCCTCTAGGGAACCCAAGTTGTTTCAGGGCTCCAGAGCATTTTTCCCAACCCTCAAGCTTCAAGGACTAATAACTCAATCCATAGCCTCGAGGGAATTCCAAGTTTTTACAGGGCTCCACCCACAACCTTTAGGAATCTAGAGAACCAATCCCTAACAAGTACATATACACACAATGTACATCATAACACATACACCCACACAGGGTGTATAACATAACACATACACCTACACATGGTGTATATCATACATATACACCTATACCCGATGTACAACACCACAAATATATGTACGCATAGTACAACACAATGAATACATGTCACGATACAATGACTACACAATACCACATGCACACAACACAACATGTACGACATGTACACAACACCACATGTAAAACATGTACATATCACATAATGTACACTACAACTGTATTGCACATCCAAAGACCACATTGCTCTACCAGGCAACTTTGTCTCTAGTGTCTTTCCCACACCTTACTACGTGTACCTACAACACAAATCCCAGGTCTCTGGTTTTTTCCACTATCCATGCTTGTCCCAGGATGTCGTAGATCACACCACTTTCATTATGCTAATGTATACTTCAACATTACTTGCTATATCATAAACATAGGCATAATTATAAGCACATAATATCAAATCATATCCATTTGATACTAACATCATAGATTTGTCAAAGCTACTCGACCTACTTGATTCCTCATATACCAGGAACCTCTTCATGCCATTCACCTGCATACACAGTCATTCTTCCACAATAATTATCCTTGATGATCCTGTCACACACACACACATATGTATGTATGTATGTAGATAAACATCAACGTAATCATAATCACAACATAATTACTAGTGTTCATAAGGTCAAGATTAAGAGAACTTCCTTTATCCATGCACAACATGCACAACATCGAGAACAAAAGTTCCTTACATAGCCAAGGCATCTGATGCCTCAAATACATATACTTTACCTTTCTTGATTACCTTTCGCAGGACTGTCCTACCACTATTCATCTACCCCAGTGGACCTAACCAGCCCAACTGGTTGTCATATTCTTGCCTTCAGCTACCCTTATTCATGCATCGGGCTTCATCCAGGTCTTACATTACCTCTTGGGTTTCATTCAGCTCTCCTCAAGCTTTATTAACTTTCCTCTTTTCCCAACCAATTCCCAATACCCTCAAAACATAAAAGAAAAGAACAAGAAGAAAACAAGAAAAAAACCATGAAAAACTAATAACAATACGACATCACAAACAAAGTGGCACGACCATGCACCAAACATAAACAAAACTTCAAATCAAGCATAAAAAAATCACAAAGCATTGAAAGCACAAAACTTTCAACATCACCTAACTCAATCCCCATGGGTTCCCATTGCTTCCGAAGGAAAGCTCAACCCGAGCCTTCTTCAAGATTTCATGGCAGTCTCTTTTGCAATGTAATCCCCTGCATCATACTACCTGTTAGTGTCAGCCTTTGAAGCCTTCCACCAGTGATCAAACATTCTCTTACAAAGTGGTCTTAGGGTGTCAGAGTCAAATTTTGTCGTTTCAGTGAGTCTTCAAGTGAAATTTGGTTACTAGGTATTAGGTCAAGGGTTGTTTTCACTCCTTCCAAAGTCTTCCAAGTATTGGTACATGTCACCATTCAGCTTAGCTTACAATCATTCAAAGAGTTGTCATCATCATTTCAGGTTCCAATGGGTCATTTTACACCTTGTTTGTGCTTCAATTGTACTTGGGTAAGCCTCATTTCCCTCTCCTAGGGTTTTGAAGGTAATTTTTCTTGGATGGTCAAATCATCAACAAAACTTGTATGCTAATGCTCATACACCTTCCCCTATCCTTAATATACCTTCTTAAATGCTTCCCATCACTGATATCCCTCAAATTCGTCATTTTCCCACAAACCCTATCTTATTGCTACAATTTGACAATTTTCTAGCTTAGGCCCGTGTTTTGCCCTTTTGGACCCCTTCCCCTCACTCAATCTTTGAAATTACACTTTCACCTGCTTTTTAACATCCCTCCCTACTTCCCAAAATTTTCTCAATAATTTTAAAGCCCCTCATCCCCTTCAGTTCTACAAATCCCCTGTTCCACATATCGGGATAGGTTTTCTTAAAATGATGTTTCTAAGGAAGAGAAGATGAATTTGGCAAATGTGGGAGAGGTTTCTTTCCATCATTGACCCAAGAATAAAAACCTCTTTCAGTTTTTACACATATTTCATGGTTTGGGAGAAATGTCAAAAATATTGTTGCCTCAGGAGAGTTGCTACACCTCTGCAGTCACCTTGGTAAAATCAAATTTTCTCCTAGCTGGGATGACCAAATGACTTTCTTGATGAGTCAAATGATAATTAGACACAAATATTTCCAATGAGCTATCATGAGCTCAATTTGGAGTTGAGGAAGACCTTCAAAAGTTGACTGCAACAACACTCTGCATTCAAGCAGTCTCATTTTGCACATTTTGACCAGTCTTGGGAGATTTGACTATTGATAGGCAAATGAGCTCCAAATTGAAAAATTCAAGATGTTTTGGAAAGTAGACTCGACAAGATTTCCAATGAGCTATTACACGCCCAATTTGGACACCAGGAAGGCCTCCAAAACTGGTCTACAAAATGGCACTGCGCATTGGGAGCTCGGCGCTACGCATCAGAGGGGTGTTGGGCATTAGGCAGTCTTCTCCTGTGTTAATTTACACTGGCGCTGCACATCAGAGAGGCACTGCACATTGGTGAGCAGGCATTGCGCATTGCCCAGTAAGACTTCAAAACCACCAAACTTCACCTCAAATCATTCTCATTGCTGCATTTCTCTTCCAATCATGTAAGTAAACTCACTTTTGATATCAGATATGGTTTTTATGCTTTACTTATGGTTTTAGCCTCCTAAGACTCAAACCCTAGTTTGTCTTTCTACCTTATTTTTCACCATTACAAACTCTTGTTCCTTGTCTCAATATTCCCATTTTCACTTTCCCTAAACCTACCCTTTAATGCTATCTCACTTCACTCATATTCCCTTCCTCCATTTCCCTATTAAAATTAACCCCTTTATCAAACCCTAGCTCCCTTATAAACCCCACTTACCCTCTTATTTCACTCCATCACTATTTCCCTTTTATAAATCTCTTCATACTCATCTTTCCCGCACCTAATTATCCACCATTCATCAAACCATCCCAAGAGAGACAAACATGGAGAGGGATAGTGACTATGATTTTGAGGAGGACACCGTAAGTGACAGCTCTAGGGAAAGGATCTTGCAGCAGCTTGACAAAGGAAAAGGAAAGGTTATAGAGGAGGAGCTTGGTGATGATGTTGAGAGGGATTTTCAACTTGAGGAGAATGATTCTGATGTGCCACCTCATCATACTCAGGTAATAGACCTAGATAGCCCTTCTTTTGATCAAAGAATGCTTTTGAAAGAACAAGAGGCTTACATAACATGCTAGAGGACAAGATAGCTCAAGGAAGATATATTATCAATTACCTAGAGCAGGAGAATAAGTAGTTAGAGGGTAAACAAAGCCAAATGGAGTTAGAGATGCTACAAATTCAACGGCAAAGCAACAAAAAGCATCTGATTCCCTTTACTCCTATTGAACAAGAAGTGGAGAATGATAGAGAGACATGACTTGAAAGGGTAAATATCCACCTTGAGGGTCTTCTGAAGAAAGCAAATAGATACAACAAGATGCTAAGGCATATGGCACATCATTATTTGACCCGAAATAGAGTATGCAACAAGAGGATCAAGCACCTTAAGGCAAGATTAAGGAGGGCCTTAAACGGCAAAAGAAGAATGAAAATCTCAACATTTTGGCTAATGTGACTTAGCTCAATGAAGTAACCCATGATGCAGCTTTGAGCCAAAATTGGGCAAATTTTGAGACAATTTTGTCATTTTCCAAATTTTGAATTAGAAACATAGAAAATTCTGGTTGATGGCACTGTGCATTGAATTGGTGCATCCTCTTGACAAATGGCTTATAGATTTGGATTCAACATAAAAAAAAGCAAACCCAGAAAGTTTCATCAATTTTGGAGAAGATCTTGGCCACCAAAAGGGCAAAAAACACTCAAAAAAATGCCCTCTCTGCCACTTTTTGGACCCACAGGAAGTAGTCTTGGGAGAATTGATTTTTGAAGAGGAAAATCAACTCCGAATCAGGAAATTCAAGATGTTCCAGAAACTAGACAGACAGAGTTTTCCAACAAGCTAACTTGTGCCTGATTTGGATGAGTGGAAGGTCTCCAAAAGTTTCTCTAAAGCGGTGTTGCGCATCAGGCTCGAGGCGCTGCGCATCAGGCAATTTTTTGTCAATTTTGCCTAAAAGTCAAATTTCACCTAGTTTCTTTAGCAGTTGACTTCTTCTTTTCTTGGAAAAAATTTCATGGTAAATGATGTAAATATTGATGGAAAATACTTGATGGGGTAGATACATCAAATCAAAAGTGGTTTTGAACTGAATGTATCAGTTTCCTTAGTTTTAGAGGCAAGCTGTTCCACTGCCTATTTTGTTGTTCCTAGTATAGATGTTGTTTAAATAGCTCCTTGACTCATGGATTCGACCCTTGATGACTAGCATGAGTTGTTAGATGCCTGTATTATGTTTTCTCTTAGTCATTTGAAAAGGTTGGACTCTTTTGGAAGTGGTGCACTCATTGTATACTTGTATCAACAGTTTGGCAAGGAATAAAACTAGGTTTTGCAGCTATTTTTGTGGGATTCTTGTGATACTGTGTTTTTGTATTGTTTCTTCTTCTGTAATGAGTTTTTCTTATGTGTTATATGTTTCAAAACCTTTTCCATTCTTCTAAACTAAATGAATCAAGATAAATAGGAAAAATACATTGATAACAGTGCTTTGCCTTGGGAATGCATTTAGTTCTTAATGTTTTCAGCAGTTTGAAGAGGATTCATGGTCTCCACATGCCCTCCTCAGCCCCTTAGCAGTCTTGAACCAACCATATAACTTGATTACTAATGCATAAACACTTATCTATCTCGCCCCACAAAACATGTCTGAATCCCTGATTGGATTTCCGGGACCTAAGCTGCCTGCTCCATTTGATCCAGCAACCAAACCATCAAAAAATCAACCAAAAACCCTAGAGCTACTATACCTAGCATAAAATCCAATCTTGATTAAGTCATCTGCACTGAGATTGACAAGGAAAGAGCCCTCTCCCGACCTACTAGGGCTAGCTACCAGGTTAAGCATGGTTTGATCTTACCCTAGATCTGCCTTCCTTCAGCCTGAGGTAGATCGAGGCTCTAACACTACCATATACACACAACTGTCAGTGCATAAATAAACATAACAATATACCGATTACCTTATATTGTTGTACCTATAACACTTACCTATAACTAAACACATACATATATCATCTCTCAAGGGATTTTGATTCCTTGACGAGTCTGCATCACACAAAATTAGCTTATGCTTTTACAAGATTAAAATTCAACATCTTATCTTACCAGCCTTAAGATAACAACCTATCAAATACATGTTCATGAATATAGTACACATCCACGTAATGTTAGACAAAAATCAAGGTTAAGAAGACTTCCTGTATTCATGCAAAGCTCTCATTCGTTTGGAATTGTGGTTTCCAAACATAGCTAAAGGAATTCTCCCCCAATTCCTTTCTTTTACGTTTTTCCTTGCTGCAATTGAGTGTTATTATGTGTTATCACATCACCCTGCTACTAATTATATAAACAAATCAACTGTTACCTTGTCATGCTAATACCAAGCTTTTTGCCTTGCAATTGTTCACATATGTTAGACACATGTTCCAAAGATCAAGACATCATGTCTATTAGTTTTAAATCAGCCTTTAACAAGACTAAAAACATTGTCATAATCAACTCAGTCATTAGTCATAATACTACAACTGGCACCCACTTGCACTTAAGTGCATATCGGTTGTCTCAAAACATATTGTGTTAGTACAATCATCTTAAAACAAGATCATTCCTTCATGCAATCTTATAGACACATACTCATATGATGCCACTTTTCCATTGTGTAGATTTTACATCGGGCCTATAAGGGAAGTCATGTGAACCGTAGTCCACTATTTTACTCTTCATCTCTAATATTCTATTTCCTGTTAACATACCATGTTAGATAAATCAAATAGATGACATAATCAAACACATACCTCACTGCATCTTATGGGAGGCTATCTCATTTGCATAAGTCAGTCTAGATTAGTACGACACAATATCACAAGTATATCGACTCATACCATAATTTCATAACCATAACCATCTTCACAGGCCAATATAGATTAGCACAATACACATAACATCAATATCTTAAATTCAATGAACATAATCATCATCTATGGCCGCATTGCATATAACAACAAGTTAACTACCATGCATGACTATTTGACGCATTCGCATATGACTGCACTAATCAACTAACATCTATCATGTATGTAACCACAACAACAATAGAATGGCATACATGTATATAACCATAATTCATATAGAAACCATTAACCATCATACCTGCATGCCCAACATACAAACCTGCATGACTATTGTCTCTTGCCCTGAGGACCAATGCTACAACCTCGCTCTGATAATCTGCATCTCCTACTCCATCTTAGCCATCATATTGACATCATAACATACCAACAACATCATGATGACACAAACTACATAATGACCACAACGATGCATGTTTAACCTACTATGAATGCATAACCTTATACATTTCGCCCACCCAGTCCAAGTGTTTGAACGTGGAAGCTTTGATACCACATTGTAGCTGCACCTTTCCACATTGACCCAATTTCACAAGCTCAACAAGGTAAACATACGACGAGTGTCACTATGACTTGACCTTGTTGGCATTATGACTCAGATTTGGCACTATGACACAGGTGTTGTCCTTCATGGCAACTTACTCAGATGAAAGATCATAGTTCAGCAGGTTAACAACACAGAGTTATAAATCAAACTTCACAAAATGAGGAAAGAGAGGTATACATAGGTTCATCTTAACAAAGTAGCATATACACGCGGGTTAATAGACCAAAAGGAGCATATACAGACACACACACTTTCACAGAATGAAAGGTGCGTATATCTTGGGAAACTAAGTTTTGGTCCATGGTATTGATCCAAGATATATGGTCCGAGGTATTGACCCTAAGTATTTGGTCCAAGGTATTGGTCCTAAGTGGTTTTGGTCCATGGTATTGAGTAAGGCCTAAGACTATAAAAGGATGAGAATATCATTAGGCAATGGACTCAAGAATTAAATATTTGATGAAGAGCAAGATCTAGCACACAGGTTATTGGGTTATGGTGCATAGCTGGATCTGAACCGAGGGTGAACCTTAGCACTTGATGAAGGATAAGATCTAATGTTGGGTCAAGATCTTAAGGCTTGAAGTGAATTATATTTATGTGGTTTGACCTTTTAGCTGAATAACTAGCGCATGTTGTAGTCTATAAATATGATGATCTGGGTATAACTGAAGTCTAGAATTGTTGTAATGTTTAAATCATGATTTACAGATCTGTACGCAGGTTCATTTTAGAAAAGGCACGTATACACGTTGGTTCTACATATCAAAAAAACGTATACATCTTAAATTTTATTTGCAGATCTTTACGCAGGTTCACCTTCAGAAAAGAGCTTATGCACGCAGGTTCGACACATGGAAGTAGTGTATACCTTATAAAATATGTTTTAGCTGCTTCTGTTTGCTGTTGCAGTGTTCTAGGTTCTGGCTTGGGTTCTGGTTACTGTATTCTGGTTACACCATTCTATATGATCAGAGTGATTGATTGATTTGGTTGTGGTTGGTTCAAAAGGGAGATTGGTTGATGCAGATATATTTGATGATTGAATGATGTTGTTGATGTATCCAGTTTGAAAATTTATGAAATGTGGTCCTTGGAAGAAAAGAGAAGGTTGTAGCCTTCTATAGGCCGACACCTGCATACTAGTAAACATATCAGCTAGTACAAGATCTAGGGGGTTGTAGCTCCCTTCCTGGAGAAGCTGGAGAATGAGAGAAGGTTGTAGCCTTCTGCAGGTAGAAGCCTGCGTACTGGTACAAGACTGCAGGAGTACAAAAATTGTAAAAAGAAGTTTCTTATTATTAAAAGAAGATAGAGACGATTGCAGTAGGTTGTTTTCACCCATCTTGTGTTCATGTGTGTGATTGTTTGTTCTATTTTTACTACAGTTTATATGGTTCTGACGCACTGGTTAAAGATCAACATATGATGAATTAATTGAATCATAAGTTTGTTGGAAATACGCTAGTTGCCTTAAACACAGTTGCGTATACACTCAAGTTCCATTAACAGAAGTAGTGTATATGAATATGATTATGGAAATGAAAAATTATTGACTTGTTAATACTGATTCACCCCCCTCTCAGTATTATTTCCAACAATTGGTATCATAACAGGTCCTTCAGAAGAAGCTTCATCGCTTGAAGGAAGATCTATCATCATGAGTAATCAAGAAAGAGAAGGATCCATCAGACCTCCAATCTTTGATGGAAGAAACTTCATTTATTGGAAGCTAAGAACCACAACCTATCTTCAATCTCTTGGATCAGATGTCTGGGAAATCGTGGAAGGAGGATATACATTTCCATTATCAATTCCTACAGATGCGGCAGGTAAAATGCAAAATGAAACCAATGCCAAGGCGGTCAATACATTATTGGGAAGTCTGCTAGAAGCAGAGTTTGTCAAAGTTATGCAGCTCAAATCCGCCAAAGAAATATGGGACAAAATTGTTCTAAGCTATGAAGGAGACTCTCAGGTAAAACATGCAAAAATGCAAACTCTCAGAATTCAATATGAAACTATCAAGATGCACAATGATGAAATTGTAGCTAGGTACTTCTTACGTATAGATGAGATTGTTAATTGCATGAAGAATTTGGGTGAAGAGATAAAAAAAGTTACTTTAGTTGAAAAGGTTTTAAGATCCTTGTCTGCTAAGTTTGAATCAAAAGTATCTGCCATAGAAGAAAAGCAGGATCTTCAAACTATTACTATGACACAACTGCACAAAATCTTAACTGCTTTCGAGATGAGAAAAGGAGGTCCATCAGATATGAGAGAAGCCACATTTAAAGCTTAAGGAAAAGAAGAACTCAATGAATCAGGACATATTTCAGAAGGAGAAGAAGAAGCAAACTTTGTCAAGAACCTTCAACGGGGATCTGTAAGATTCAGAGGTAAAATACCTTTCAAATGTTTTGCTTGTGGAAGTGTCAGTCATTATGCTGCCATATTTCCTCATAAAGATAAGTTTGATAAAGGTAAGGAATCTGCAAAATGGAATAGGAAACACAATGTAGGTAAGAAGAGCTACTATACGCATTAAGATAGAGATGGTTTATCAATTAGTGATGAAGATGAAAATAGTAATGACTACAGACTTCTGATGGCTTTTGAAGATGATGATTTCTTGGATGCTTTAGATGAAGATGACCTTTATGAAGAAATCTCTAAACTCAAAATCTATCTAGAAGAAAAGAATATGATTATAGATACTTTGACATTCCAACTTGCTGAAAGAGAAAAACACAATGAAAAACTAGAATGTGAAATTGTGGGTCTAAGAAATGATATTGAGAAAACAAAAGCTCTCAATCTTAGATCTGCTAAAGGATCAAAAACCTTAAATGAAATTATCAAAGTGCAGCGTTCTCCTCTGATAAAGACAGGTCTTGGATATATTGAAGAAGCATCTCAAGCACATAAGCCGTCAACCTCCACTAAAAGCTATCTTGATTAAGCTAAGAGCAGTGAACGTCAGTAAAGGCATAAAGCAGATCACCAGGTCAATCAGGCTCAATTTACTTCAAGGATGAACAAAATCTACAACCAACCTCAGATAAATCATACTCAATCTGCTTCAAGAATGAATATCAACAGAAACTACAATCACCAGGTTAGTAGATTTGATAATCGCAGGAACTTCTTTAATGGCCAATGTTTTTCATGTCATAACTTTGGACACAAAGATGCTCAATGTGTTGCTTACAAGACCATCAGGACTAGAGAAGCACAAAATCAAAGGAATGTGACAGGGATCATGAAAAGGTCTTACAATAACTTTTCTCTTCTTGAAAATGAAATAGAATGCTCTATCTGCAACAACTTTGGTCATGAAGAATCTGAATGCAGGAGTAAATTTCAGCAAACATCTCAAAAGCATAAAACTCCATTAATACCCAAAATATGGAGAAAGAAAGAACCACAAACAAAAAGATGTGGCATAGCCTTGTATGCAGAAGGACAAGAAAATCAATGGTACATCGACATTGGATGCTCAAAACACATGACAGGTGACAAAGAAAAAATTCACTCATATAATGCCTTAGAAAAGGAAAATAAGGTCTCATTTGGAAATGACACTCCTGCTACCATAGAAGGTAAAGGCTCTATTCTCTTAAAAGAAAAAGTTAAAGCTCGGAATGTTATGTATGTTGATGGTCTAAAGCATAACCTGTTGAGTGTCAATCAAATGTGTGATCAAGGAAATGAAGTAGTATTTCGATCAAATGGATGTGTTGTTCATGAGCTTGATACGGGAGAAACCGTGATCAAAGTTATAAGAAATCAAAACAACTTATACATACTCAAGGGAGGACAACAACAGTGCTATCTAAGCAAAAATGAAGAACACTGGCTATGGCACATAAGATTGGGGCATCTAAGTTTTTCTCAAATAAGAAAGGCATGCAGATTCCATGCTGTTCATGATCTTCATGATATCTG
Organism: Pinus taeda; assembly: GCA_000404065.3. Taxonomy (NCBI): domain Eukaryota; kingdom Viridiplantae; phylum Streptophyta; class Pinopsida; order Pinales; family Pinaceae; genus Pinus; species Pinus taeda. The sequence goes on along the minus strand of APFE031574894.1, from coordinate 160,570 downwards.
CATTCCAGAAAAGACAATATGCAAATCATGTCAATTTGGTAAGCAAACCAGATCGCACTTCCCTGAAAAAGAAGGATCAGCTAGGAAGCCTCTTGAACTTGTTCATACTGATTTATTTGGACCATCAAGGAAAAAGTCACCTCATGGAGAAGAATACTTTATATTGTTCATTGATAAATTTTCTAGAATGTGTTGGATAGAACTTATAAAGCATAAAGATGAAGCATTTGAAAAGTTCAAAGCTTTCAAAGCTTTGGTTGAAAATGAATTAGATCGCAAAATCAAGTGCCTCAGATCTGATCGAGGAGGGGAATTTACTTCAGATGAATTCTTTGACTTTTGTGAAGAACATGGAATAAAAAGGCAATCCTCCACTGCAAGGACTCCTCAACAAAATGGAGTGGTAGAAAGGATGAACAAAATTGTTCAACAAATGGCTCGTGCTATGCTAGATGAGTTTGGAACTCCTGCAACCTTCTGGGGAGAAGCCGCATTCGCTGCTGTCACTATTCTCAACCAAGCAAATGTTCGGGTACACAACACTCAAACTCCACATGAAATTTGGTACGGTAAGATTCCCATTGTAAAATACTTCAAAGTTTTTGGAAGCAAATGTTACATCAAAAGGGTTGATGAAAAACATGGTAAGTTTGAACCTAGAGTAGATGAAGGTATTCTCCTTGGTTACTCTTCCCGAAGTAAACGATATAAATGTTATAATAAAATACTTGGGAAAATTATTGAAAGTATTGATGTTGTGGTTGATGAAGCATGCAAAAATAAAAAACAAATAAAACCGAAGATTATGAAGAAGATGAGGATTATCCTTCCACATCAAATCACACTAATTCTAAAGAAGAAACCAATGAAGCACCAGAAGAAGAGATAACGGTAGAAGAAAAGACTCTGTCCAGGTATGTTCAGAAAAATAATCCAGAGCTCAAATTTTGCGACAGAAAGAGGCAGGTGTGCAGACAAGAAGAACTATTACAGAAGCTTCAGGCTATCTAGCATTGTTATCCTCCACCGAACCTCAAAATGTAAGTGAAGCATGCAAAGATGAATGTTGGGTGAAGGCCATGAATGAAAAACTTGAGCAAATTGAAAAAAATAATACTTGGGAATTAGTTCTTAGACCTCATGATAAGAATATCATAGGAACTAAATGGATATTGAAAAACAAGCTGAATGAAAATGGAGAAGTTATTAGAAACAAGGCCAGACTTGTTTGTAAAGGATATGCTCAACAAGAAGGTGAAGAAACTTTTGCACCTGTTGCTAGACTTGAAGCCATAAGAATGTTCCTTGGTCTTTCTAGTTTTAAGAAATTCAAAGTATACCAAATGGATGTAAAATCTGCCTTTCTTAATGGAGACTTAGAAGAAGAAGTCTATATTGAGAAACCAGACGGATTCATTTTTGGAAATGATGCAAAACTTGTATGCAGACTTAGAAAGGCTCTCTATGGTCTAAAACAAGCTCCAAGGGCCTGGTATTACCATCTTGACAAATATCTCCATCAACAAGGTTTTTCAAAGGGATTAGCTGATAGCAATCTATATACAAAGATTGACAATAATAAATTGCTAATACTTGTTGTGTATGTTGATGATATCATTTTTGGAAGCAATGAAGAAGACATTAGTTGGAATTTTGCTTCGGTAATGTAGCAAGAATTTGAAATGTCCCTGCTTGGTGAGCTTACATATTTTCTTGGTCTACAAGTTCAACAAAATAAAGATGGTATTTTCTGTCACAAACCAAATATCTCAAACAGATCTTGAAAAAATACGGCATGGAAAATTCTAAACCAGAGTGTACCCAATGGTAACAGGATGCAATCTCAACTCAAATGATGAATCAACAACAATACATCAACCAACTTACAGATCCATGATTGGCAGTTTGCTTTATCTAACAGGTACCCGACGAGACATCATGCATGCAGTAGGAATAGTTGGAAGATTCCAAGCAAATCCAAAGGAATCACACCTTCAGGCACTCAAAAGGATTTTCAAATATATTTAAGGAACATAAAAATTTGGTTTATGGTATCCTAGAGATATAGATCTTATACTTGATGCATATACAAATGTAGATTGGGCAGGAAGAGTTGATGACAGAAAAAACACTAGTGGTGGTGCATTCTATATGGGTTCCAGATTAGTGTCTTGGTTCAGCAAGGAACAAATTTCAATTGCATTATCTACAGCTGAAGTAGAATATGTAGCTGTTGCATCTTGCTGCACATAACTCCTTTGGATGATGCAAAAATTACAAGACATTTGGATCACATGTACTCCACCCATATCCATTCTATGTGATAATACAAATGCCATCAATATTTCAAAGAACCCAGTCATGCATTCCAAGACCAAGCACATACCCCATCAAATATCATTTTCTACGTGAACAAGTGCTTGAACAAAAGGTGAAATTGGAGTGTGTTCCCTCCAAAGAACAAGTTGCTAATATATTCACTAAACCACTGCCCAAAGAGACATTGGAATATCTTAGACAGAAGTTGGGAGTAGTTGATGCTTCATCCTGCTGTTAAAACCTACCTGTTCTAGAGAAAGGTGGTTATACGAGAGTTTCATGAAGCGTAGTCGCGTACATACACTGATTTCTGTGGATACGGTCGCGTATATGTTGGTTTGAAGAAAAGCAATGGGCCAGACTCAAGAAGAAAGGGGTTTGATATGGTTCAGTGAATTATCTGCTATGCTTGATGATGGTTAGAGCCTGTGGATGACATGTGGAAATATGTTGGCTCTGATAAGTTGTTGATAACTTGATGTATATCTGATTGATGATAATGCCTTGACAACTCTTATATTATGAAATGATCAGATCTGACAGTGATCATCTGGCACAGGTTCAGGGGGAGCATATGCTTCTAATAATGCATTGTTGGCATTATCTTAGAAGATCTTAGTACAAATTCACATAGTTGTTTTTTATTCAGGTGGAACAGGTTCAGGGGGAGAACATGGTTGCTGGACTGGATGCTGATTGAAAAATGCTGCTGATGATAGTTGTTGATGACTATCATGGTCTTGTTTAAGATATTTGGTCTCTGATATATATGTCATGTGTATCTTTTAATGTAAAGGTCATGAAACGACCCATTTTGTTACCCCATTATGCATGGGATGGATGATGTAATGTTTTTGTTTTGACATGTATAAACAATTGGTATATCCCCACTTGGTTGGGAGATGGATGTATGTATGAGTCATTGGTGATTGGAAGGTCATTTAAGATGTATGTATAGAGTCATGTTCTTCTTTTAGAACATCTTTTTGTAGACCTTGCTTATATTCAGGGGGAGCATGGACTCGTTCATGAAGATCAATCAGCTCAATTCATCATGTACTCAGGGGGAGCATGACCCTTTTCCCTTGATGACAAAGGGGGAGAGTGACTTGGGGTTGCCATCAAGTCCAAAGGGGGAGATTGTTGGCATTATGACTCAGATTTGGCACTATGACATAGGTGTTGTCCTTGATGGCAACTCACTCAGATGACAGATCACAGTTCAGCAAGTTAACAACACAGAGTTATAGATCATACTTCACAAAATGAGGAAAGAGAGGTATACGCAGGTTCAACTTGACAAAGTAGCGTATACACGCAGGTTAACAGACCAAAAGGAGCATATACATACACATGCACTTTCACAGAATGAAAGGCGCGTATATCTTGGAAAACTAAGTTTTGGTCCAAGGTATTTGATCCATGGTATTGATCCAAGATATATGGTCTGAGGTATTGACCCTAAGTATTTGGTCCAATGTATTGGTCCTAAGTGGTTTTGGTCCATGGTATTGAGTAAAGCCTAAGACTATAAAAGGATGAGAAGGTCATTAGGCAATGGACTCAAGAATTGAATATATGATGAAGAGCAAGAACTAGTACACAGGTTATTGGGTTATGGTGCATGGCTAGATCTGAACCGAGGATGAACCTTAGCACTTGATGAAGGATAAGATCTAATGTTGGGTGAAGATCTTAAGACTTGAAGTGAATTATCTTTGTGTGGTTTGATCTTTTATGTGAATAACTAGCGCATGTTGCAGTCTGTAAATATGATGATCTGTGTATAACTGAATTTTGGAATTGTTATAATATTTAAAGCATCATTTACAGATCTGTACGTAGGTTCACTTTAGAAAAGGCGCGTATACACGCTGGTTCTACATATCAAAACAACGTATACATCTTAAATTTGATTTGCAGATATGTACGAAAGTTCGCCTTGAAAAAAGAGCATATGCACACAGGTTTGACACATGGAAGTAGCGTTTACCTTATAAAATATGTTTTAGCTGCTTCTGTTTGTTGTTGCAGTGTTCTAGGTTCTGGCTTGGGTTCTGGTTACAACATTCTGTATGATCAGAGTGATTGATTGATTCGGTTGTGGTTGGTTCAAAAGGGAGATTGGTTGATGCAGATATATTTGATGATTGAATGATGTTGTTGATGGATCCAGTCTGAAAATTTATGAAACGTCGTCCTTGGAAGAAAAGAGAAGGTTGTAGCCTTCTGTAGGCCGGCACCTACGTACTAGTAAACATATCAGCTAGTACAAGAGCTAGGGGGTTGTAGCTCCCTTCCAGGAGAAGCTGGAGAGCGAGAGAAGGTTGTAGCCTTCTGCAGGTAGAAGCCTGCATACTGGTATAAGACTTCACCAGTACAAAAATTGTGAAAAGAAGTTTCTTATTATTAAAAGAAGATAGAGACGATTGCAGCAGGTGGTTTTCACCCACATTGGGTTTCCACCTTATATCTTGTGTTCATGTGTGTGATTGTCTATTCTATTTTTTCTACTGTTTATATGGTTGTGATGCACTGGTTAAAGATCAACATATGATGAATTAACTGAATCATAAGTTTGTTGGATATACGCTAGTTGCCTTAAACAAAGTCGCGTATACACGCAGGTTCCATTAATTGAAGTAGCGTATATGAATCTGATTATGGAAATGAAAAATTATTGACTTGCTAATATTGATTCACCCCCCCTTCTCAGTGTTATTTCCAACAGAGCTGACCTCCTAGTTCTAGTGAAGGAAGTGGGGCCTACAAACTGGCAACAAATTAACGTCCTATAGGGAATATAGATCACCCAGGAGCTGAAGAAATACCCTAGGTGGTCAATCCCTGAACTGGAACCCTGTTTCACTGACCTAGACCTATAACTGCACCCTTAACATTACCTGCATGCAGTTGTGAGCCTCCAACCATACTCACAAGCCTTGTTCCATGCGGTTACGACCCTAGACCTCCAGTTTTGTGCCTGTAGTCTCGGGATCTAAGCCAATTTTCTATGCTAGTCTACATACCACTGCCCATAACTTCTTGTAACTTTCTAGAATAATATTTCTCATAACGACCATGATAATCGTTCAAACTTGAAGCCAAAACTTGACCTAAACTGCCTATAACACACTAGACATTTCATCAAACATATGGTAAAGATGTAAGCTACAGGTCATGAATGAATATCCGAGTATAAATCTTTGAACTTCATCTGAAAATCACCAAGAAGGTCTAATGTCGTCTCAAGTAGCTGCAACCACACTAGTTAGTCCATGCATTCATCAAGCATTCATTAACTTATCAAATCATAACTAGATTATCTCATTTAACCAACATATAACTAATAAATAACCAACATAGAAACCATGGTGACTCAACCATAATATCACCAACATAATCACTACAAATATTCATAAATCACAATAGAAGAATAAATCTTATTAATATATGAAATTACCAACCAAGTCAGGGACTTCCACGTACCACCTGACCATAGTTTGAGCTGAACCAAATCTCTCTTTCATCCAATCTCCCCCGTACCATATTCCAAGCATGAATGTGGTATCTCATGGATTAAACCGAAACAAATCTAAACTAGGGACTTTAGAGGCCAAACCACCTCAACCCTCAACCATAGTGATTCCACCTCTACTATCTAAACATCACTAACACCAAACATATCGGTCTCTACCCAAGCTATCTAGGCTCCAAGAACTAGTAACTCAACCCACAACCTTCCAGGGATCTAGAGCAATTGTCCAGCCTAGCTCCAGGGACTAGTAACTCAACCCACCAAGGGCTCTAGATTGTTTGCCCCAACTTAGGTTCCAGGACTAGTATCTCAACCCAAGTTGTTCGAGGGCTTCTAGAGAATTTGTTCCAACCCATAACCATAAGGAACACGACCACCAATCATAAATACAATCACATGGTAAAACCCACAATGCCATTACTATATAGGAAATGACAAGGCAAGGCTAAAACGATTGTCAATCTAGGTAAATCTCCATGCCAATGACAACACATAACTAGAAAATCACATGCATATACCATGCATGCATAAATCAACATGGAAATTACACATGCAACCTATTACCTACAAAGTAATCCAGCTGTAGCTCCTGATCCAACTGTTCCCTTGCACTCCCTGCTTTCCTTTGCCTTCTTTCTCCAAATCCAATGCATGCCAAAGTGCTCCAAGAACGCTGTAATTGTTCAAGAGTATGAGAGAACAAAGTTAAACTGACAAAAGGCTAACAACTAATTCTCTAAAGCCTTTTTATCATTGATGCCTCTATTTTTTTTCATTTTCCTTCGTTTTCCTCTAATTTCCTTAGCATGAAAATCTGTGTCTCTTCACCTTCCTTTTCTCATATTTTCCTTTATTTCATAAACAAAATGCCAACTAATTCCTCTTTGCCTTTGCAAATTTCCTTAACCATAAATAAACCAAAAGTGATCTCCACTATAATATTTGTCCACCATTCAGCTTGGAATACATGTCCTATGACTTTGGTCTTAAATTTTTTACATGGAAAATCAACCAGGGGTTGTTACAAACCCCTCCCCCTTGGGGGAACACCGTCCTCAGTGTTCTATGACACCCATGACCAACAAACTGTTGAAAACAAAACATACTGCCTATGGAGCGTTATAACACAACTCATTGCAATATTTACAATGACCACTGCTAAAAAGATGACAATCATACCGTTTATTAGAGATTTATAACACAACTCATTATGATATTTACAATAACAACAACATATATAGTCATATACATTTGCTTCAACCAACAAATAATCATATTATCTATGGAACTTTATAAATCTAGCTCATTACAATATTTCACAATAATATACTCATATATACATATGCACATTTGCTTCAATCACCAAATAAAAGGATACGATGCCTTCATCCATCAACAAGGGAATCTATAGGCTCACACCTCCACCCTCAAAAGTAGTACATAGATTCACCTCCTTCCCAGGAAATCCAGAATCCACTGTCAAAACCAAAATCTACATCCAAAGTCCAATGTTACAATCCATTCACTACTTGTTCTCTCAGTGAACAATTACCAACTCCATATGGGAAGGAAGTGGATCCAAAGAAAGCTCTAGAGGATCCTCTTGAGGCATCAACACCCTCTAGCCCCAATCGTTCTTCAAATTTATTCAAGCTCAAAGCTCCCCCCATTGGCTTACAACCGAACTTCTTCACATCCCATCAGGTTAAATTTGTAGCATAATCAACATTCATATGCCTATAGAATATCATGAAAAAGTGCTCCATTCGAACTCTTTATGTTCTCTTAAGGTGTCTAACTATGGTCGAAATAATATTTTTGCTAAAGACTTCAACACGACTCTCCTTTCTTGGGAGAACAAAGGGGGATCCATTGTTAGAGACCCATTTATGGAAAAATGGAATATTTTATTTCTCTGTTGGACCTCATATATGTTAAATTAGGAAAAGGAAATTTTACTTCTAACAATTGTAAATAGAGGGCTAGGGCATATAATTGCCCTTATAGATTTCTTCTAGGCCCATGGTGGATATATAGAATAGAGGTTCACATTTACTTTTGATCTAAAAATGGAAGTACTTGAAAATGTGTGCAAGGTATCCATTTCCATTAAATTAAATGTGTGCAAAGTTTTCCATGTCTTACTGATTAAACAAAGTGTTTTTGGTAGCTGTTTATGAGTTTATGTGTGAAGGAAAGTTAATTTAATTTGTTGTTTAACATATTAAATCAGAAATACACAGCAATATAACTTCAGCATAACATGACACAAATGTTTGGTGAGCAGTTCACCCCTCCTGGGCTACGTCTACTAGATCAAGCCTTCCAAAATGAGCTTGTCCTCTTGTATTATAATGCTCTCAAATTCAATACAAGTTTAAAAGTGCCTCAATAGGAAAATCTGAATTCAAATACAGATTCAGAAGACATGAAAATGCTAAAAATGCCTTTCCATATTCACTAAAAAGTGAAAAATTACCAAATATAGTGCCTTCTTCATTGGGTCCTAATGGCTCTTTGAACTCATCTGAAGATTTTCCAGTTGTAGAAGTCCTCAGACAATTCTGAAACCTCTTCCATTAGGTTTATAAGGTTGAAAATAATAGAAAATGGTTTTTGGTTCACCTCAAACAGTGAGGTACAACTCCAGATAACTCCATTTTCCCAATGGCCTTGATGGCTCTCCAAGCTTCCATGAAGCTAAATAGGTTGTAGAACACCTCTACTACATCTAGAACCTATCCCAATGGCTCTATAATGATGAGAAGATAAAAAAAAAAAAAAAAAAAAAAAAAAAAAAAAAAAAAAAAAAAAAAAAAAAATTGTCCAAAAAGGTTCTCCCTTTCAAAAGTTACGACCTCCAGAAGTTTAGTCCAGTTTGGCCTAAAAACTCCACTAAATGTGGAAGGACTGCAGTTTACTCTGCCATTTTGGCCAACTCCGCCAGATTTGGCACGCTCTGCCAACTTAATTGCCAGTTACACTGCAACTGCCGATGCTTAAGCCACGTGCATGTGAACATGTTCCCTTAACTGTCGGGGTTATTCGTCGGTTCTCATTTAGCCTGTGGTTCCGCACCAGGGTCATATGGTCAGGGGCTGGCCCCTTTTCCACCTAACTCAACTTTGTTTAAACTTCAAATATGATATGAGACCAAAGGTTGGTAAGAACCAATGCATAGGCGGGCCGGTCGAACCTGTGGGATGGTAGCCACCTGACCCGGGGCTGAATCCTGCGAAGTGCATATAATTCTACACAATAAACCTTGTAGACTTGGGGCCACATGGCGGCCTCCGGGCAGGCCACGTGTTAACTCCCAATTGGTCATCAAAACAGAATATTCTGCAAATATTTTGGGGAATATTTTTTTTTTTTTTTTTATTTTTTTTTTTTTTTTTTAAATTCAAATTTTGTAAGTTATTGGCCATTTTCAAAATTTGATAACTCCTCCATATGGTGTTGGATTTGAGTGCAATTCGCGGCAGCAGGATCGTATCGATGAGGTTTATCCAGTCGTTTAGGTTGCAATTTTTTTTGAGCACTTTCAATTTTTGAGCCTTTTCCATGGCTTCGACTTGAGCTCCTGATCACACCTCCCAAATGAGAAGCTTTTGGACCCCAAAAGCTCACTGAAGTAGCCTCCAAAAATTTTCCTGACTTGCCCATTGTCCTCATGGCGAATTTTTCTGAATGAGCCATGTACTTGTGTCGAATCCCGACCAAGTTTTCTTGCCATACCAATCTACCATTTTGAAACTAGCAGTGACCCTTGCTGAAATTTGTGCCTTCTTTGCTTGCATGCTTTTCCATCTCATGGAATCTTGCACTGCTTTGCACCGACACTTCGTTCTTTGCACCAATCGACACCAAAGGCACCTTGTGCAACATACAACATCAACAACAAGTTGACCTGAAATGTGTATACAATTGACACAACCATCAATGTAAAAAGTGTGCACACAATCGACACAAGTTGACAAACATGTGTGACACAATTGACACAAGTCGATAAACAACAAGATAGATCTTTACAATCACATGTATATGTATCATGTACAATGAACTATATACTGTTCGCTAATTACACATACAACCTCTATGTACATGTCCAACTTGAACTCTTCTTTTCAAATACCAACAAGTATATCATACCAAAAAACATGTGGGTGACAAAGAGCTGAACTAAAAAGACATTGCTGCAATATAAGTGAGTATCATACTCATCTTTTACACCTCCATGGTGAAATTTTGCAACAACATAAAAATTCCTTCAAACTGAAACTGCTTTTACATGCAATCTTACATCAACTTTTCAACTGAAATACATGCATACCAATATGAAATTTACATGTACAAAATGAGTATGACTTACTGCACTAGGAAGTTAATCCAATTCCTACCAAGCCAACTCCATGGTGTCTTTTGTTGCAACAACAATTCTTCATGTGAATCTTTCACTTCCACATCGATAATGGAATCCATAGATCCACTTGCGCCAATCTTTTTGTCCTCAAGCTGCATGTGCTTTGGACGATGAGTTGGATGTAAGGTCCAACAATGAGAGACATCATGTCCCTTCTTTTGTCAAAATGTGCAACTCTTAAGCACTTCCTGAGAAAGTTTTCTTTGCCTCTTCTGCTTCCTATGGGCTTTCTTTTTCAACCAACATCTTGAAGCAACATGGTTAAATCCACCACAAAATGTGCAAAAAAACTGTCTTTCATTTGAACAAGAAAAATAATCATTCTTTGCTGAAACATAATCAAATTGATCATGTGAATAATTATACCTCTTTTGCGGCATGGAATGTCCATTCTTTTTGTATTCAAGAGACGATGAACTGGTAGAGGAGACAACTCTCTTTTTTAACCTTTCATCACTGTTCTTGTCTTGAAAACTGTTTACATTTGCATGTTTGCCATAAGCGACATATTTACCCTCTACTTGCTGCAATGATGGCTTCAAACAATGGCAATTATCCTTAAAACAATTTTGACATATATGCATTTGAGAACTTGGTATAAAGGTTCTCTTTAAATTTGCATCACATGCATTCAAGGATTTGAATTCTTCACCATTAAACTATTCATATCTAAGACCAACATTCTTGGGATGCTCCACCACCGAAATAGGGTCAACCATGCCTTGTGCATGCTTGTCCAAACCTTTTCCTTCATGATAGCCCATCTTAAACATTAATTTTGACCCTATACCCCTTGTATGTTTTTCAAAAGAACCAACACACTTTTCAATTAAGGAAATTGAAGACAAGTTTGAATGATTTAACTCATCCTCAGGCATTTTCTTCGACAAAGCTTCTTGAGCTTGAAGGAGTTGTTTCTCCATGTCATGCAGTTTTTGGAGAATTGTTTCCTTCTCTCCCTTCATATCTAACAATTGTGCATAAATCCTAACACTTTCTCTTTGATCCTTAATGAGAATCTGCATCATGTCCTTCACCTTAATGAACTCATTCTTCATGTCATCATTGAAGAATTTCGTGAAGGAGGAAACTTCATTTGTTGGAAGAAGTTCTCAAAGCTTTAAAAAAGAATGACAAGGTTTTGACCAAATGCCTTTACAACCATACTCTTATTCAAGCAGCCATAAAACACAAACTCCAATAGCTTTTGTAGCAAACACTAATCAAATGAGTTTGTTTTTCCAAATATAATCCTGAGGTAATTTGGGGTAAGGAAAATAGTCTTCAACCCTTTCCAAGACTTAGCTAATATCAACTATCCTTTCAACTCAAGCAAACTCATACAATCAACCATTTTGCAACCCATAAAACAGTGAATCTCAACCATTTTGCAACCCATAAAACAATGAATCTCTTACACTATTTTAACACCTTTTGCACAAAACTAATACTTAAAATGTAAACTAAACCAGAGATTCACTGAAGGAGCTTTTAACTACTTCGCAATTGTATAACAAAAGTGCTTCGAAGGCTTCATGGCTTGCTTTAGACTTTGTCTATAGTTTATATTACTGCTCACAGATTCACAGAAACAATAACTGAGCTTTGATACCATCTGATCTGAAAATGGAAGTACTTGAAAATGTGTGCAAGTTATCCATTTCCATTAAATTAAATGTGTGCAAAGTTTTCCATGTCTTGCTGATTAAACAAAGTGTTTTTGGTAGCTGTTTATGAGTTTATGTGTGAAGGAAAGTTAATTTAATTTGTTGTTTAACATATTAAATTAGAAATACACAGCAAGATAACTTAAGCATAACATGACACAGATGTTTGGTGAGAAGTTCACCCCTCCTAGGCTATGTCTGTTGGATCAAGCCTCCCAAAAATGAGCTTGTCCTCTTGTATTATATTTCTCTCAAATGCAATACAAGTTTAAAAGTGCCTCAATAGGCAAATCTGAATTCAAATACAGATTCAGAAGACATGAAAATGCTAAAAATGCCTTTCCATATTCACTAAACAGTGAAAAATTAAAAAATATAGTGCCTTCTTCATTAGGCCCTAATGGCTCTTTGAAATCCTCTGAAGCTTTTCAGGCTCTAAAAGTCCTCAAATAGTTCTGAAACTTGTTCCATTAGGTTCAGCAGGTCGAAAATAGTAGAAAATGGTTTTTGGTTCACCTCAAACAGTGAGGTACAACTCCAGATAACTCCATTTTCCCAATGGCCCTGATGGCTCTCCAAGCTTACCTGAAGCTAAACAGGCTGTAGAACACCTATAATATCTCCAGAACCTGTCCTAATGGCTCTAGAATGATGAGAAGATACGAAATTAAAAAAAAAAAAAAAATTGTCCAAAAAGGTTCTCTCTTTCAAAAGTTATGACCTCCAGAAGCTTAGTCCAGTTTGGCCTAAAAACTCCACTAAATGTGGAAGGACTGCAGTTAACTCCGCCATTTTGGCCAACTCCCCCAGATTTGGCGCGCTCTGCCAACTTAACTGCCAGTTGGACTGCAACTGTCGGCGCTTAAGCCACATGCATGTGACCACGTTCCCTTAACTGTCAGGGTTATCCGCCGGTTCCGGTTTAGCCTGTGGTTCCGCGTTGGGGTCATATGGTTAGTGGTTGGCCCCTTTTCCGCCTAACTCAACTTTGTTTAAACTTCAAATATAATATGAGACCAAAGGTTGGTAAGAACCAATGCATAAGCGGGCTAGTCGGGCTTGCGGGCTGGCAGCCACCCAACCCTAGGTCAAATCCTGCGAAGTGCATATAATTTTACACAATAAACCTTGTAGACTTGGGGCCGCGTGGCGGCCTCTGTGCAGGCCACATGTCAGCTCCTGATTGGTCATCAAGTCAGAATATTCTACGAATATTTTGGGGAATATTCCATGGAATATATATATATATATATATATATATATATATATAATATATATATATATATATATATATATATTTTAAATTCAAATTTAGCAAGTTATTGTGCATTTTCAAAATGTGATAACTCCTCCATACGGTGTTGGATTTGAGTGACGTTCGCGGAATCATGATCGTATCGATGAGGTCTATCCGTTCATTAAGGTTGCAAGTGTTTTTGAACACTTACAATCTTTGAGCCTCTTCCATGGCTTGGACTTGAGCTCTTGATCACACCTCCCAAATGAGAAGCTTTTGGACCCCAAAAGCTCACTGAAGTCATGAAATTGAACTGAACAGTAAATGAGAGAATAACAACATCATCCTCTTCTACGTAGCCTCCAAAAATTTTCTTGACTTGCCAATTGTCCTCATGGTGAATTTTGCTGAATCAGCCATGTACTTGTGTCGAATCCCGACCAAGTTTACTCGCCATACCAATCTGCCATTCTGAAACCAGCAGTGACCCTTGCTGAAACTTGTGCCCTCTTTGCTTGCATGCTTTTCCATCTCATGGAATCTTTCACTGCTTTGCACTGACACTTCGTTCTCTGCATAATTTGACACCAAAGGCACCTTGTGCAACATACAACATCAACAACAAGTTTACCTGAAATGTGCTATACAATTGACACAACCATCAATGTAAAAAGCGTGCACACAATCGACACAAGTCGACAAACATGTGTGACTCAATCAACACAAGTCGATAAACAACAAGATACATCTTTACAATCACATGTATATGTATCATGTACAATGAACTATATACAGTTCACTAATTACACATACAACCTCTATGTACATGTGCAACTTAAACTCTTGTTTTCAAATACCAACAAGTATATCATCCCAAAAAACATGTGGGTGACAAAGAGCTGAACTAAAAAGACATTGCTGCAATATAAGTGAGTATCATACTCATCTTTTACACCTCCATGGCGAAATTTTGCAACAACATAAAAATTCCTTCAAACTGAAACTACTTTTACATGCAATCTTGCATCAACTTTTCAACTGAAATACATGCATACCAATCTGAAATTTACATGTACAAAATGAGTATGACTTACTGCACTAGGAAGTTAATCCACTTCCTACCAAGCCAAATCCATGGTGTCTTTTGTCGCAACAACAGTTCTTCATGTGCGTCTTTCACTTCCACATCGATAATGGAATCCATAGATCCACTTGCGCCAATCTTTTTGTCCTCAAGCTGCATGTGCTTTGGACGATGAGTTGGATGCAAGGTCCAAGAATGAGAGACATCATGTCCCTTCTTTTGAAAAAATGGGCAACTATTAAGCACTTTCTGAGAAATTTTTCTTTGCCTCTTCCGCTACCTGTGGGCTTTCTTTTTCAACCAACATCTTGAAGCAACATGGTTAAATCCACCACAAAATGTGCAACAAAACTTTATTTCATTTGAACAAGAAAAATAATCATTCTTTGTTGAAACATAATCAAAATTGATCATGTGAATAATTATACCTCTTTTGCTGCATGGAATGTCCATCCTTTTTGTCTTCAAGAGACGATGAACTGTTAGAAGAGGCATCTTTCTTTTTCAACCTTTCATCACTGTTCTTGTCTTGAAAACTGTTTACATTTGCATGTTCGCCATAAGCGACATGTTTACCCTCTACTTGCTGCAATGATGGCTTCAAACAATGGCAATCATCCTTAAAATTTTTTTGACACATATGCATTTGAGAACTTTGGATAAAGGTTCTCTTTAAATTTGCATCACATGCATTCAAGGATTTTAATTCTTCGCCATTAAATTGTCCATATCCAAGACCAACATTATTGGAACGCTCCACGAAATAGAGTCAACCATGCCTTGTGCATGCTTGCCCAAACCTTTTCCTTCATGATAGCCCATCTTAAACATTAATTTGGACCCTATACCCCTTGTATGTTTTTCAAAAGCAACAACACACTTTTCAATTGAGGAAATTGAAGACACGTTTGAATGATTTACCTCATCCTCAGGCATTTTCTTGGACAAAGCTTCTTGAGCTTGAAGGAGTTGTTTCTCCATGTCATGCAGTCTTTGGAGAATTGTTTCCTTCTCTTCCTTCATAGCTAACAATTGTGCATGAAGCCTAACACTTTCTCTTTGATCCTCAATGACAATCTACACCATGTCCTTCACCTTAGTGAACTCATTCTTCATGTCATAATTGAAGAATTTCGTGAAGGAGGAAACTTCACTTGTGGAAGAAGTTGACATTATGTAAATGGTCAATTAACAAAAGGAACTTCCAACTAAAAGTTTTCAAAGCTTTTAAAAAAAATGACAAGCTTTTGACCAAATGTCTTTACAGCCATACTCTTATTCAAGCAGCCATAAAACACAAACTCCAATAGCTTTTGTAGCAAACACTAATC
The DNA here is from genome assembly GCA_000404065.3 of Pinus taeda. NCBI lineage: Eukaryota > Viridiplantae > Streptophyta > Pinopsida > Pinales > Pinaceae > Pinus > Pinus taeda. The sequence goes on along the minus strand of APFE031574894.1, from coordinate 144,971 downwards.
AAATGTGTTTGTTTTTCCAAATATAATCTTTAGTTAATTTGGGGTAAGGAGAATAGTCTTCAACCCTTTCCAAGACTTAGCTAACATCAGCTATCCTTTCAACTCAAGCAAACTCATACAATCAACCATTTTGTAACCCATAAAACAGTCAATCTCTTACACTGTTTTAACACCTTTTGCACAAAACTAATACTCAAAATATAAACTAAACCAGAGATTGACTGAAGGAGCTTTTATCTACTTCACAATTGTATAATAAAAGCGTTTCGAAGGCTTCTTGGCTTTCTTCAGACCTTGTCTATAGTTTATATTACTGCTCACAGATTCACAGAAACAATAACTGAGCTTTGATACCATCTGATCTGAAAATGGAAGTACTTGAAAATGTGTGCAAGGTATCCATTTCCATTAAATTAAATGTGTGCAAAGTTTTCCATGTCTTGCTGATTAAACAAAGTGTTTTTGGTAGCTGTTTATGAGTTTATGTGTGAAGGAAAGTTAATTTAATTTGCTGTTTAACATATTAAATTAGAAATACACAACAAGATAACTTCAGCATAACATGACACAGATGTTTGGTGAGTAGTTCACCCCTCCTAGGCTACTTCTGCTGGATCAAGCCTCCCAAAATGAGCTTGTCCTCTTGTATTATAATGCTCTCAAATGCAATACAAGTTTAAAAGTGCCTCAATAGGAAAATCTGAATTCAAATACAGATTCAGAAGACATGAAAATGCTAAAAATGCCTTTCCATATTCACTAAACAGTGAAAAGTTACCAAATATAGTGCCTTCTTCATTGGGCCCTAATGGCTCTTTAAAATCCTCTGAAGCTTTTCGGGCTGTAGAAGTCCTCAAACAGTTCTGAAACCTCTTCTATTAGGTTCAAAAGGTTGAAAATAACATAAAATGGTTTTCGGTTCACCTCAAACAGTGAGGTACAACTCCAGATAACTCCATTTTCCCAATGGCCCTGATGGCTCTCCAAGCTTCCCTGAAGCTAAATAGGCTATAGAACACCTCTACTACCTCTAGAACATGTCCCAATGGCTCTAGAATGATGAGAAGATATGAAAAAAAAAAAAAAAATTCGTCCAAAAGGGTTCTCCCTTTCAAAAGTTATGACCTCCAAAAGTTTAGTCTAGTTTGGCCTTAAAAAACTCCACTAAATGTGGAAGGACTGTAGTTAACTCCGCCATTTTGGCCAACTCCGTTAGATTTAGTGTGCCCCGCCAAATTAACTGTCAGTTAGACCGCAACTAATGGCGCTTAAGCCGCGTGCATGTGACCACGTTCCCTTAACTGTTAGGGTTATCCGCCGGTTCCCGTTTAGTCTGTGGTTCTGCGTCAGGGTCATATGGTTAGGGGCTGGCCCCTTTTCCACCCAACTCAACTTTGTTTAAACTTCAAATATAATATGAGACCAAAGGTTATTAAGAACCAATGCTTAGACTGGCTGGTCGGGCTTGTGGGCTGGCAGCCACCCGACCCCAGTTCAAATCCTGCGAAGTGCTTGTAACTTTACACAATAAACCTTGTAGACTTGGGGCCACGTGGCGGCCTCTGGGAAGGCCGCGTGTTAGCTCCTGATTGGTCATCAAAACTGAATATTCTAGGGAATATTCCTCATAATATATAGATATATATATATATATTCAAAATTTGCAAGTTATTAGGCATTTTCAAAATGCAATAACTCCTCCATACGGTGTCGGTTTTGAGTGCCATTCATGGCAGCAGGATTGTATCGACGAGGTCTATCTGGTCGCGTTGCACAAAAAATTGTCACCTTGACATTCTGTAATCTGTGTGAGTCCATTACCACTCATACTTTCCTCCTTTGCAAGTCTTAAGCCTCAGCTCCTCATATCAAGCCTTGAAAATAAGAGAAAGCCCTCAAAAGTCTCTAAAACTTTGGTTTCACACTTTCTCTTAGGATTACCTGCGGTCCTGCACCTAATGGTCATGTCCCCTGTGCACCTGACCGCTCTGTCTCTATGTTATGGGTGCGGACCCTTGTAAAAGTTAAAAAGGTGCAAGTATATTCTTAAAAACTCACTTTGAGCCATTTTTAGAAGCTTCTGGAAGGAATCTTGAGGTGGCAAGTTCGCTCCCTTAAGGTTCATGCATCCCATACCTTAAGGAGCTAACTCCTTGATGTGAGGAGCTTATCCCTTTGAAGGAGGACTCTATCCCTTCATAGGTGGACCTGTGACCTCCTTCCTTTGCACTATAAAATGAAGCATTAGGCTGGTTACTAAGGAGGTTGAAAGCTGAATATTTTTGAGGTGAAATGCTGCTGGAACTTAGTCTTCCTAATTGAGCTTTTGTGAGGTGAGATTACATACCTCTTTGATCTCATTTGGAAGAGTGTGAGGCTTGTCAAAGTAGAGGAGATTCTTGTTTTGGACCCTGGGAAGAGCTTGTACAGCATCAAGGCACCAAAGGTTGTAAAGTTTTTCTATTTCAAAGTTAATACAATCAAGTTTATTTTTCTCAATAAGCTGTGTTTTATGGTTTATTTCATGGATTCCTTGATCACCATGATGAAAATGATTTATTATATTAGCTATGCAGGTGTTATTTGATGTGTGCTTGTTTGTGATTGTAGGTTCTTAAAGGAAACTCTTTCGGATGGTTGGAGCATGGCTGCCACAAACTAGCGTTGGACTTAAGGTAGGGTCTAAACACCACTTTAGTTTTTATTAATGAATCGCAATATGTTTAGAGAAAGGTAGATTTGCTTGTCCTGCTTGTTGCTAGATATTTGTTGATACTAGGGAGATCGGCCTTGTCCGCAAGATCGATTTATCCGGCCAACAAATTGGTGACTCCACTGGGGAACTGAATTTGGTTCTTTGATTTTCCTTTGTCTTTGACCTGAGAAACTTGTTATTGTTTTTGGTTTTTGCTTGATGTGTGTGGGATTGGGTAGTTTTTTAGGTTCTGGATTGTTTTTTTGAAATTTTTAAGAGGACTGCATGTTCTGTTTACAATACAGTGCAGACATCTCCGCACTGTTCCTTTACTGCATAGAGCAGTACTGCATCTAGTTATACTGGAAGCCTGCGAACCTTGTCAAAATTTTTGAAAAACCTAAAATCTTTTCGTCTAGTTAAGTTTAGGATTTGTTTACGACTTTTAGTCTCTGCCCAGAGCTGCATGTGTCCTGTCAAAAGTCTCTTGTGAGTGAGTTCCATTGGTGCTTTTGTTTTAGATGATTTTCTAGAAGTTTTGCATACCTAGATTGGTTTTCACTCGGTTTTTGTAGTGACTCAAAGATTAGAAGCCTAAGAAACCTTAGATCACCCGGGTGTCTTTTTGTCTTCTTGATGAGTTTGGCTGGTTTGTGAAATCTGCCCTTAGTGAGAAATATATTTTGTTTCTCTTTGCAAATCTTTGAACGAACTTGGTCATAAGTTGCGAATTTGATTTTTATAAAAGAAAACATAGCTGGGTGTGTTTTTTGATTGATTTGTTATTCTCAACAAATTAATCCTTAGTTTACTGAATAACTAAGTAAAACATCCTCAAAAACATTTAAAGCTTTTATTTCGATTAGGTTTTTAGAAGTTTTTAGATCTCAAGATTAATTTTTCATAGTTTTGAGTGTTTTTCTAGAAATTGTAGATTCTCTTTTGAAAGAATTGTTTTCTGTAGTTTTGAGTGTTGAAAAAGAAAAAGGGATTTATTTTTGTGAGCATAATTAGTAGTCTTGTTTTGAGTTTATTGAAAAAGAAAAAGATTTTCTTTTCATTTACATGTTGAAGGAAAGTTTTGTTTTTCAAAGAATTGCATTCTCAACTCTTTCTTTTAGCTAGAAATTCATTGAAAGAAAAAATGAATTGTTTATCATTTTAGGTGCATTTTTTAGTGTTTTTGGAGTTGAGTCTTCACACCATCAAAGTTTCATCTCCATACCTATTGAATTAAGAAACAACCCATAAAAGTAACATTTAATTAAAATTGATCTAGCAATTCTTTTTATTTCTAGGGCTCTTATCACCAATATAGCTTAGGCTAGTATCTTGGAGTAGGGAGTAATTAAATCTCCAAGATAGTTAAAACAAACAAGTAGCTATATCTTGCGGTAGGAAATAAATCCAATTGTAATTGATATAATCTGGGAAGCTCCTCTTAAAGGAGTCAATCACGAGATCATGTCCGAACCTTTGAGACAATCAAGTCTGTCTCATTGGGAAAGATAGCAGATTTGCGTGTATTAAAAACGGTAAACCTCAGATTAACCATTGTTGAGGAGCCTAGGGTCACTTGTTGGTAAACCTCAGATTGATCATGTCAAGGAGCCTTTAAGGGGATTGAGCTTTGCTACTCTGCCCTTGCGTGTAGATTGGATCGTAGACTATTCCCCCAGTTGTATTTGTTACTGTTGGTAACCTTAATGACTATAATCTTAAGATTCTTTCCTACGGTGACGGTGAATGACGGGTCTCACTGTACTTAGAGCAAAAATCAACTAAACTCACTTGGACTCTCTGGGGGGTTCTCTTCACTCGAGATGGTTTTGTGAAGAAACTTGTGCTAGTCTGTTTCATTAAGCAGATTGTTGGGGTAACTGTTCCAACCGCCATTTCTGTATTGAATTCTGCGATGTTGGATTTCATCACCAACTAGCATTTTTGGTACGAAAAGGTACTGTTTGTGTGTGGTTTGAACTCTTAGATTTTTTTAGGCATGTGATTCAATTGTTTGGTTCTTTAGAGACTTTAGGTGGTTTTATTGAGATTTTCTTTGTTTGCGTGTGAAGTAATTAAATATTTAATCGTGGTTGAATTACCAAGACAATCCCGTAGACTTCGACGGC